>JASAMX010003937.1:0-21194 GCA_030248175.1 Microlaimidae sp. YZB2_3 | reverse complement strand
GTTCTGGTTAAAAATTAAAACTATCACAAAAGTTTTGACTACAAACACAAGATAAAAATATTAATAAGATAAAAAATACTAAGTTTATTACAGTTTTGTTGGTTTGCGTCTTTTTACTTTTTTGGTTATGATTTTCTTATAATTTTTTAAAGTTTTTTGAAACAACGCTTTATTTTATCAGTTTTAGTTAAGAAATCTGATTTAAGTAATCGAACATTTGGTGTATTTTTGGTTTTATGAATGCAAAATTCTTGTTTCTAAAGATCGTTTAGGTCATTTTAGGGTCGTTTATAACTTAATATTATTTTGAACACGATTTTTTTTTGGTTTTTCACAATTTTATTTCGTGGTGTTTTGAATGTTAAAATAATAAAAAATTTCAAAAAACCCAAACAAATTAGGTATGGAGTTTTTTGAGCTAAAATTAGAAAACAACCTGGGCTCGTGAAAATGAAAATTTAGAGGTCCAAACAAAAATGTTTTAGGTTAAGGTTTTGGCTTGGGCTATAAGGTATATAGATTTTAACAATTTTAATATATTGTCCAAAAGTTTCGTTCCTTAATTCCAGCTTAAATTGATGTTTAGGTTTTGGCTTTGGCATGTATTAAGGCTTAGGCTTAGACTTAATCTTAGGTTTAGGCTTAGGCTTAGATGTTTTTGCCGTTTTAAACTTTCGGCTTCATGTTTCTGTGACGAGACAAAGTAAAAGCGAAAATAACCAGGCGCTGAAAAATTTAAACAGCCAAATTTATTGAAAAATTTGCCCGATACAGGAATTGAACCCGTAACTTTCAATTTCGACTCCGGCGTGCTATCCATTACACCTTAGGCCGGCCAGAGATACAGGAAAGATAATCGCCTTTTTTTAACGCTTTTACTTTGAGTTTTTACGGAAGGAACACATACGGTTATTATCTGTCACATTTCCCAAATCTTAAATTTGTACAACACCAATCAGTACACCAACAACAATTGCAGGTATAAATCCCGCGGACCTCGGAAGTTGCCAGTACGACCCCATCTACAGGTACACGCAGATTTAGGTTTTGGCTTAGGCTTGTATTTAAGCTTCGGTTTGGACTTAGTCTTAGGTTTAGGCTGAGGCTTAGGTGTTTTAGCCGTTTTCACACTTTCGGCTTCATGCTTCCCATTTTTTTAAACTTGTACAACAACATTTTAAATGTTTTCCAAATCTTAAACTTGTACAACACCAATCAGTACACCAACAACGATTGCAGGTATGAATCCCGCGGACCTCGGCAGTTGCCAGTACGACCCCATCTACGGGTACACGCAGACCCCGGGTTTGACCGCGAGGGCCGGGGACTTCGGCTCCCTGGGTCCGGCGGCGGTACCGGGTTTCGCCGGCCAGCCCCCTTCCGGCGCCGCGGAGTACACATCCATCGGGAACCCGTACGACCCTGCCATCTACCGATACCCGCCATACTACCCCTCATACACCTCCACCGGACCACCGGCCTTCTACCCGGACCTCAACGCCTTTACAAGTAAGTTCTTTACTTATTATTTTTATTTATTTCGTCAAAAAAAATGGTTCTCTTATTATTTTTACTTATTTCGTCAAAAAACGAAAAGTGGTTCCCTTATTATTTTTATTTATTTCATCAAAAAAAGAAAAATGATTCCCTGATTATTTTTATTTATTTCGTCCAAACAAAAGACCATACTTAAGCTAGTATACAACCCAATGTAATTGCACGCAGCGACAAAATCATAGGCCCCGGTGATTTACCGTAATCCATACTATTTCGCAAATGCGTTTTATTCCTGTATGTGCGGGCATTATAACTTTATGATTCTTAAAATTTTAGCGCAAAGCCGTCTTGGCGTTAACATAACATTTATTTTGCAATATTCATGAAATTACTGAAGAATTTTAATATTTATTCCCTAAGACACAGGCTACTAACCTCTTAACGCTGGGAAATTTACAGTATGCACATTGAAAGTGAACGAAATGAATTAGAAATACATATGTATATATGATCGTATAATATTTTTGGGCGAATACCTGATATAACAAATCTGAATAATTAAAATGAATAATTTGAATTATCTACGTTTAGTAGTGAACAGTACGCTTGGGTTTTTATTTTGATCTATGTTATAATTCACCGACAAGCTATAATTGAGTTACACTTTCGGTTTAAAATAGAACCACAATATTTGAAAAAATAAAAAAATGAATGTTCATCTCCTTTTATAATCTCAGTAATAACCCGGTAAGAACGGTGCGTTTTAATTGGGAATTGTGTTTTGTGCTTGTGTTTGACCTGCTTTCAACGTTCTTCTTATTTGCCTTCATTATAAGAAAACCTACTGTTTGTAATTGTGTTTCACGTTCACCTGCCTTCAACCTGCCTCCTATCAGTCTTCAGTATAAAATTAGCTACTTTCACCCTGTGTTGTAAAAATTTACTTTTACTTTTACTTAATAAAAGTAAGGGATTCTGGATCACTTTTACTTTTACTTGAAGTTTAAAATTTCACTTACTTTTACTTTTACTCTCACTCGACTTTTGAAAATTCAATTACATTTATTCTTACTTAGATGTTTTCCTGCAAATACTTAAACTATTTTAAGTAAAATTTAAGTAATTTAAACGAGTATATGCCTTATAGGTTTGTTGAAAATGAGTGACAGAAAAAGTTTTTCAAGCTGCTAACACACTAAATACCGTTTATTTAGACCAAAAAACTTTTTGAAATAAAAATTTATATATATATTTAGCAAAAAAACTTTTAAATCGAGCTCTTGGTCTCCAAAAACCGTTGTTTTTTTTGTTTCAAAATTACTTTTATTATACTTTTACTCTTGGTTTTACTTCAAAGAATAGGTCTAACTTTTACTTTATTTAAATAAAATTTTGACCGTTACTTTTATTTTTACTTTACTTAAATTGAAAAATCACAAAATACTTTTCCTCTTACCTTACTTAAATTAAAATTTTTCAATTTACTTTTACTTAAAATATTCGGAAATCATTACTTTTTACAACACTATTCCAAACTGCCTCCTACCTACGTCCTACCTGCCTCCTACAATGTACCTGCCTCCGACACAGTTTTAGCTGCTTTCTACCTGACACCTTACATGTTTATATATATATACTGAAACATAGAAGACAGTACCACCTACATGTACCTCCTACTTGCCTACGAGGCAGTTTTGACTGTCCCCTACCTGCCTCCAAAACAGTTTTACTGGCTACTACCTGCCTCCACCTTCCATTTTACCTGCCTCCAATCTTCCGAAGGCAGCTTCGAGAGCCGCCGCTAAGAATATCAAGAATTCAAAAACGAATAATATTATCACAGCGTTGATTTTTAGATGTCAAGACGTCTGATTACACTCCGGCCGGCCTACTGGGCGGACCGCCGGACAACAGCGGGGGTTCCGCGGAACTTAAGGAACTGGACCCGACCAGGGGTATCCCGACCTCCGTGAAGCAGGAGACCGGGGTCGCTGGCGGGGACCAAGGCCAGCAGCCCCTGCAAAAGGACTCCGACGGTTCAGACGTCCATACCCACGACGGAGGTGAGCCCTTTTAAAAAAATACCGAAATAAAAATTAGCCTTAAAAAGTGCTCTTAGAATAGAGCAGGAAAAAGGGGCTATTTAACCCTGGGTGTGTGTTTAAACAAAAAGTCTCTGCAAAAGGATTCGGATGGATTGGAGATCCATACCTACGACGAAAGTGAAACCTTTTTCAAGGAAAACAAACAAACATTACTTTATTCTAAATATATTAAAATTTGCATCTATTAAAAAAAATCCCCGGAAAATCTGCTATAGTAAATTTGGCTAAAACGCTTCTTTGAACAATAGCTGGTGTTTTCAACAAAAATTTGCATCTGAGTAATAATATGGTTTCTAAACCGGATGCGTAGATGCGTAAAGTAAATGCGAGCTGTTGTAATGAAAAATTAGACATTCTTTAAAAGCACACCATTAAATTAAAATATGAATTTTTTTAGCTTAATAAACCTATGAAAAACCTTAAACACACATTGTAGACCTGAAAAGAAATTTATAAGCGAAACCTTAAAATTCAAGCTAAACTTTATACCACAAAAAATACCGTTCACGAAAGAGCTACTGTGTTTCTTCTTGGTGGTTTTTTTTTTTTCAAACGAGTCACAATTTGTATGAGAATCGTAATTTATTAGTCGTCCTTTTTTTGTTTTTTGTTTTCTTTCCGATTCATCTCTGCCTGCTTACCCCTATTTTGTGTTATTTAAATATAAAAATAAAATTAAAAAGCGCCTTCTTTCAAATACTCTTTGTATTTCATCCATTAGCATGTTTCCTCCGGTGTAAGAATTTTTCAATGCATTTGGAAAGGCCCGCAACCAGTTCGGTCCATTGTGTAATTTTAGTTGGTATGGGGTCTTTGGAGCCGTAAGCGTGGAACTTGTAGCCTAGGAACTTGGACCCGTGTGAAAATGGGAATTTGTAGTCAAAATAAAAAAAGGTTTTAGTCTTAGCATTTGTGAAAGGTTGCAGCGAATTCTGTTTTCGACTCCAAATTCCCTGGAACCGCATTCATAAAGTGCGATTAACTTCGGATTAGGAAAAAAAGTTAATTCAACCGCTTATTGGCTACGTGGAAAATGTAGACCAATCGCAATCATAAAGACGTCTTAAGCCGAGCTTATGGCGTTTTAATCGCCAATAAAATTTAGGATTAAGATTTTTTTTCCTTAGTCTGAAAATAATTGCGCTTTGTGAATGCTGTCCCGCACTCCGGGTTTTAAGTTCTATATTTTGGGCTCCAAGTTCCTTCGGCTCCAGAGCGACCCTAAATGTTTTAGATCATCAGCATGTGCCGCACGTTTTAGCGCCTCCCGGGGACGCTCACACACCGCGTCGCTGCCTCCTTTGGGCCTGCAAGGCCTGCAAAAAGAAAACAGTGACAGTGGATCGAAGGAAGGCGGCCACAATGCGGGAAAGGCGCCGCCTCCGCAAAGTCAACGAGGCCTTCGAAGTACTAAAGCGCCGCACCTGCGCCAACCCTAACCAACGATTGCCTAAGGTACTATCAAAGGTACATATTTCACTCTAATTATATACCATATTTCACTGATTATATATCAAAGGTACATATTTCACTCTAATTATATACCATATTTCACTGATTATATATCAAAGGTACATATTTCACTCTATATTTCACTGATTATATATCAAAGGTACATATTTCACTCTATATTTCACTGATTATATATCAAAGGTACATATTTCACTCTAATTATATACTGAAAGTAATTTTAATTTCGCCAGATTGAATAGCGTCATTGGCGTCGGAATAGATGCTGGTTTATTATTGTAAATATTATAGAAACACAATGAAATTTACAGTGAAACAATATTACTTTCATATAGCTACTTATTAGTGATGTGTCCCGGAGCTCCGCCGCGGAGTTTTGTAGCGGAGCACCGGAGGGAGCTCCTTTTTGGAGCTCAGAAGCCACCCCCAGAGTTCCACAGCTCCGCCCAATTTGGATTAATTTCGTGAATAATGAAAGAGTAATGCCATGGATTATTTTGTCAAAAAGTTTTTTTAAACTAATTTTTTTTAAAAACGATAAATATAACTCCGAAAATGCGGATAAAATAATTTAAAGCTTGAATAAGTTTGAAATCGCTCATTTAAGGGCAGATTTCCGGCATTTCTTCGGTATTAGTTTGGCGGAGCTCCGAAGCATGATATTGTAGTCTAGGAACATCACTACTGCTTATACAAAGTGTAAACTATCAGAAATCAACGGCGGAATAATATTATTACAATAATATCGTTATTCGTAAAACCCTCGCTAGAAAGCAAATTACAATTTTTATACAATTTCTAAAGTTCGTTTTTTTAATCAATTGTCACATAATATTTGTTTCCGCTGCTCTTCAGGCTTGTTGGGTTATCCATCTATTTAAAAATACTCGGCTAAGATCTAACATCTAACACACATCTAACAATCCGTGAAAGATTATGGGTGTTCACGCGTTATTGTTGGTAGAAATGCAAAAATCTCAGCCGTAGAAATTAGAAGTATTTCAGTTATCCGGGCGATGGTAGTAAGAAATAATATTACTATATTTATCTCGCATTCATTCATAGAGACAGGCATAAAAGACAAGTAATGACCGGGTATTTAAAAAAAAACAAAACAACCGAACAACTATTATTTTAAAAAAAATCAGATTTTACTGTTTTTATGAAAAATACGTACGCAAACCCGGTCAGTCCACCAGGCTGCAACCCTGGTTTTGGTGTCACGAGCAAATGTGCATTATAGGTGGAAATTCTTCGGAACGCTATCGACTACATCGAAAGTTTGGAGGAAATGGTGCACGGTGCGGGAAAACTCGGCAACAAATCGATATCTCCGGCCAGCGTACCGAACAGCAATCAGACCGCCATGCCTCTCGCCACCGCCGGCTCCACTGCTGCCTCAGAATATTTAGTAAGCTGAAACATAACGAATATTGGTTAAAAAAACACTAAAAAATGTCCGTTGACCTTTTTTGTATAAAAATAATTACAAGGAAAATGTTTTTAAGTTAAGCTTCAAAACATCTTTTTTAACAGCTTACTCTTTTGTGTAATTTTAAAGTGTTTTTGAAGTTTTAATTAATTTAGTAAAATTTTATTTTTTATTTAAATGCTATTAAATCGAAATTCTTTATCTACTGTTACATCTGTAGAATAAAGTTTAAAAAATTTTATACGTTTATTAGCATCAATTTTTTTTATTTTTGTCCGTCAACTTTACGTTTGCTTGACATATTTGTTATGCTAACAGTCACAAATCTGAGAATTTGATTTTTAATTATTAATGTTGGCTCAAAATACATCATCTTTTAAAAACATCAAAAGTAAAAGAAATATACAAAAATACTACATTTATAGAAACCGTCTTTTTTAAGTAAAAAGCGCATTGAATAGCTTATATGTAATATCAGTAACTTGGTTTTTTTTGTTTGGTGACTGACTTAACTTGTATTAACCTAAATGACTAAGCTTGTGCAATGCATAAAAACAATGCACCGCAAAGATTTATTGTAAAAACTGCCATCAGATGATACCGTGTTTTTTCCAACTTGCTAAATCTTTGCCAAAACTTTTCACTTCGTCCCTGTTTGCGTCTTTTATCTCCCAAAGAGCTATTAGGGCTATGTAAAAACTAACTACTCCGTTAATTTACTCTCGCTGAAAAGGGGGATTCTCGGCTACTTAGCGAAGATTAGCTATCTGTTTATGAATCGCGGGACGCTCGGATACTTAGCAGTCGTGTAACGACTGTTTAGCTCTGGAAATTTAAGCCCGGGATACGTACGGGGCCCAAGGCTGGGTGGGAATTCGAAGCGCAGCGGGGGGATTTTGAGTGACACGGGCAGCCGGCTGAAATTTCCGACTTTTCCCAAACTTTTCTTAAAATCGCGGAATTTCCCCCGCCCGGGACTCGTACCCGGGGTTCCCTTACCCCCGTTGATTGACGCGCGAGGGCCGTTCCCGTTAACGCCGCCCGGCCGGCTTGATTGATTTCGTTGTTTTCCGCATCCGAGAAAAACTTGCCGATAAAACCACCGTAGGAATATATTTCACCGCGCACCCCAACCACCGAAAAAAACATCTCGCCCTGAGTGGATTTCGGTCGAAAAACCGAAGAGATGTAATGGAGGTTTTTTCTCTCACAGATTACATCTAAACTATGCGGCTACCGTAAGAAACGGCCGACGCCGTAACTTTCTCACGGGTCCGTATTACAAATAATTGATTAGAAAAAATTAGGACCTATCTGTAAAAACTAGGACGCCAATCAGTTTAACGTTAATCAATTTAAGCATTAGAATCTTATCTATATAAAAGAACCACCCAAAGTTCAATTGATATATAAATGCTTTCTTAATAAAATAAATTATAATAAAAACGCTTGTTTTTAGTAAATAATTGTGTTTTAGCCGGTAAACGGAGGTTCTTCGTTTTATTCGAGTCCCGGAGACGGGAAGACGATTTCCAGCCTGGGCTACACCGACGTTCAGAGTCAAAACGGAGAAAACACCCCAGTGTACAGTAATTCCAGCTCCAACGGGGCCCCTCAGGCGGAAAACCAGGGCACAACCAGTAAGTTTTCTATATTTATTCCATACTGGGGATAACTGACTTAAATTCGGCCATCCTTTATTTCGGCCACCGGCTGTTACTTTTGCCATGCGCAAAGTTATGAAAAGAACAGAGTATGGCTAGATAAATCCTCATGTCATACATCTAACCATGCTCAGCTCTTTTGATAACTTTACTCATGAAAATAAATAATAGCCGGTGACCAAAATTAAGGCTGGCTGATTTTAAGCCAGTTACTGTAATTTGTATTTTTATTTTTTTATTTTTTTATTTTTTTATTTTTAACTGAATAATGAAGGACGAGAACTAAACTTGAAGGAAGCTATAAAATTCAAAAAACATAATTATTTGCATAAAATCTGTAAACGGATAATATACGTAACAACAGACTGAGATACAGGCCGCACTAAACTTATTACATTTACTAATATAACAAAATATTCTTGAACGCCTATTTTAATCCGATGTCTCTGGTTATGAATTTTTGATTTAGGGTCGATAGAGCCTTGGGAACTTGGAGCTGGACCTTGGAGCCAAAAATAGCGAACTTGGAGTCGTAGGTGGGCAACTTGGAGCCCTAAGTTGGGAACTTGGAGCCGCAAGTAAAAATCGCTAAAACGGTTACCTAAGCCTAAATATAACCCCAAACCATTTTTTTCTTAAAGGCTCCAAGTTCCCATTGCTTGTGGCTCCAGGTTCCCAAAAATTCCGATGACTCCAAGTTCCCTGCTTGTGGCTCTAAAGACCCCGTACCGAATTTTTTATGTCAGAAGCTGGATTTTTTTGTAAAAGGTTTACACTTTGGTCTAGTTTATTTTTGAAACGCAAGTGTGATTACGTAGTGAATGAAGCCTGGAATGGATAGACTACACACACCCAAACAAACCCACGCCAGCGTGGCCGGACAGAAAGGCCAATAGTTCGTAAATAATACATGACTTGATTTATTGCAATTTTGTTTAGATAAAAAATTAAAGATTTATAGTGATCTTTCTTAGTCAAATTTTATAATCTATGTTATTTTAGAACATATTTGTAAAAACGCAATCCTGACTAATAGCATAATTTGACTCTTAAAATTTAAACGTCAATGACTAAACAAATGAGTTAACAAACTCAAATCACCTCAAACACTTTTAATCCAATAATAATACGAACGCGATGTTTATTTTCAAAAGCCAGGCATGATTATAGAGCAGTGATAAATTTTTTCACCAAAAAATTTATATTCAAAGCGTGGAATATCCGATTTCACCGTATTATTACTAAATATTACAGAAACACCAAAGCGGGATGAAATAAGAATTTGACAGTTTGCGGATTTATTTTTTTACCAAGTATAGGCAAAAATAGCTTCTAAGACACTACTTTCGGTTTTCGTTAACCGGTTTTTGTTAATTTCTGGAAAAATTCAATACAAGTCTGATAAACATGTAAATATGGATCACATAAAGTTTAATCAGGACTAAATTTGGGCGAAACAAATGCCGTGTGGTGTGACGAATACTACACCACAGAAAGCTCCCTAGATCCCATAAAGGTAACTGGTTATTTTCAGTGAAATCCACTCCAGTCTAACTTTTAGTATGTTGTTATTTTGAGGCGCTAAGAAAGGCTCATATTTAGTAGTAGTTTCATATGCGTCATGTCACTCATGTTCTTCAATTACCACAATTAGGTATACTATCCGTTGAACTTGTTTACTTTTTAATTTTTTGATAATAATGAGAAAAAAATAAGGCATATAAGTTACTTTTTACTAGTGTTTTTTGTTAGACAAATAAAATAAAAATAAGATAAAAAAATTTATTTGAAGACTTATTTTAAAATTTTAAAGTCTTAAGGTCTCTCCGGACAGTTTTAAAGTATGGAAAATCGCGATTTTTGTCATACGAGATCTCGCGAAATACAGAAAATGTTTCCATAAAAATTAATATTGGTGTTAAAAAGGCAGAAATACCACGATTATAAAGTGCACATTCATTATATTAATGGTAATAGTGGAAATAATGGATATTAAAAATGACTGCAACGAAATTTTTTTAAAACCCTAAAAAATATGCACTACTCAGTATTTATTAAAAAAATACTTCCAATAAGGAGGAACTGTTACCCTTTTTCACGTACGTAAATATTAATGGAAATAATTTTGTATTAATGGTTTAATATATGATTTTCCGTAAAAATGGGGGTAAATTTTTTTTTTAATTGCTGCGAAAATGTAATTTAATTTAAAATATAAAGATTAATTAATTTAAAGTTATAATTTAATTTGGTGAAATGTAAAGCTCCAAATACTACATTTTCATTGAAATTTATGATTTTTAAACGGCCATAATACATAGTTTTCGTACTGTTGATCTGTTGTGTGTGCATATTTTAGATTTTATAAAGTCCTTGGGTTTATAAACCTCTTGTAGAAAAGTTGAGCAGATGGACTTGTGGCGCAAGAATAGCGTCTGCGGTACGTCCAGTCCCACAGTCAAAATTCTTGATGTCAAGGGATCGACCCCCTCTGTGAACATTTTTTATTGCCACATTTTTTATATAATATTACTAATTATTTTAGATTAATTATAATTTTTTCAATAAATCATATAGATTCAAAACAAAAAAAAAATTGTAAGCATTTAAACCGCATTCGTTTCCTAGTTTTTGCCACTCATTCGAATTTTCGTCGTTGGGGGGGGGGGTGGTCGGGGGGGGGTGGGGTGGGGTGGGTCTGGTGGTTGTGGCTGGTTTGTTTGGTTTGGGCTGTCCTTTTTCTCGTTGTTGTTTGTTTTCTTGTCTTGCTGTTGCGATTTTTTTTTTAGTTTGATGAAATGTCAAAAAAAAATCATACTCACAAAAATCTTTGACAAGCGCAAAATCGCCGCTTTTCAATTAAAATGCTATATTTGCATGTATAAGAAACAACTATAAATTTTAAAAAGTGGCGATTTCGCGCTTGTCAAAAATTTCTGTGAGTATGATTTCAATAACATTTCATCAAACTAAAAAAAATGCAACAGTGCTGTGTGATAGATCAATGTATAAACAAATCATTATCATATCGTATAAAAATTATTAGTGAGTACTGCCAAACCAAATGCAAATTTCCTATAGCTACATAATACCCATCAAGTCAACATTTTCTGTCTAAACATACGCCCGGGGAAAAATCGCCCCTTTTCCTGCTCTATTCTTAAAGTACAAAGGCTAATCTACAACTTTTTGAATTAAATTAAAAAATAGCCTAATAAACTATAGTTTTAGCTGCGCAATGACATATGTTTATAATCATTCCGTTGCCGAGATAAAATAAAAAAAATAATAAGAAGAAGATGAATTTAAATTACAAAATTAACCCACGTTGTTTAATTATAGTTAGTGCGGTGCAGATGCGCTCCAGACAAAGTTTACCTACGTTCTCTAAATATAGTTGGCGCGATGCCGTGCGCCAATGATTGCAATTATAATTTTTAAAGTAAAAATAATAATAATAATAATAAGATGATGAAACATGAATAACAAAATTTACTCACGTGTCTAAGTATAGTTGGCGCGGTGCCGTGGGTTAAATTGCAGTTGGCACCCCGCACCACCGATGATTAGCGGCGCGTGGGGCGCCCCCCCCACCCACGTTTATTATTATTTTTTATAAAAAAAAAATTTTTATTAATTTTTTAATAAGTAATGAAAGAATTAAAAAAAAGTACTCTGTTTTTTTCGTTTTCCGCGCGGTTGAAGCAGATGGCGCTGGGAACTGGCGCCGTTTTCTGGCCACCAATTAAAACCGGTCTGCTATTTTTGTGCGGTTTTTATGAGGGGATGTTGGTTGTCTGCTCTGTACAATCCTTATTGTTGCCGAAAGGCTGTTATTGTGCGGTTGGGAGTTTTTATTTGTCTAATTTTCAATTTTTTATTTTGATCAATAAATCGATAACAAGGACCTAAATGAAAAAAGTGCTTCCTAAGAAAGTTGCGTAATTCCTTCTTCTTTCTAATGAGCCCATGTTTATTTTTGATCAATCAGTAACGAATGAGGAATATCGTTTTTAAGAATGGAGCGTTGGAATAATAATAATAATAAGAAGAAGAAGAAGAAGAAGAAGAAGAAGAAGAAGAAGAAGAAGAAGAAGAAGAAGGTTCTGAATTTCAAAATTTACCCACGTTCTCTAATTATGGTTGGCGCGGCGCCACGGGGCTAAATCGCCCCGTGGCGCTCCCGCGCCACCCATGATATTTTCATGCTTTTTGTTATAATAAATAATAAAATACATTTTATTTAAATAAAAAAATAATTTTTGTTTTGTATTGCAACTGGTTTTTTTATTGAACGCTGTTAAGTAAAAACTGTCCAGAGAGACCTTAAATAAAAACCAGCTTTGAATTAAATACAAATCCCTTGTTTCCGTCAACCGTGTAAAAACCGGTCGGAAAACCCACAAGCGCCAGGCGTCTGTCTATCCGGAAGGGTCGTGGCGCCGCGTATGTTAACCGTCTGTATACCATACCCATGTGAAGATAGCCGTCGCTTCAAACTGAATTGTGAAGTTAGTTGTCGATTAACGAGTCCCAAATAAGCGACGGAGGCGGCTGGCGCGGAAATTTCAGACTCGCGTGCTCTTAATGATCGAACGCGGTCGGAGGAACTTTCGGGGAAATAATCTGAAACTAAGAAATTCCTCCCGCCGGTATAATGGCCGAAATCGCATTTGTAAAACGGATTGGGCGCCACAAGTTTCTTCGTCCCTCGGGGGCGGCCAATTAAAAGCGTGTTAATTACCTGCTATGTTAGCGCGTTTTTTAATTCCCTCAATAATGCTTTAATTTTTTTAGTTTTTTTCCCGAGAAGTCTTATTGTACTCAAATTTTAAATAACACATATTGATTTTTTAACAATTTTAATTAATATTTCTTTTAAAAACAAGCTAATTTGAAAAAAAAACTCCTAGTTAGGAATTAACAAAACTCTGGGGTTATGTTTTTAGTGGACCGTCCCCTAGGGCGCTGGATAAAATTTCGTCCGCAATCGCAAGGCACAGAATAAGCGATCAAAGTGATTTTTAAAACGATCAGTAGATGCGCTGGGAAAGTTGTCACTCGGCACTGATTTATTATTAAATTAATTCCAGCGTATATGCACTTATGAGAAACTAAGTGATCTAAGGAGCCAGTAAACGCTTTTTAGACGTTTTTGTTGTAGTGACTTTGGGAAATTATAAATTAACTACCCAATCTAAAGACACTTTAAACACTTTTTAGACGTTATTGTTATGGGGATTTTATCAAATTAATAAATACAAAAAATCAAACAAAATCTTTTTAAAATTCCACATTTTCTGTTTATTATTTCGTTTCCTACACGAAATGCAAATGGAATCTTGCTGCTATTTGCAGTTTCTAGAATTGTTCGTTTGTTGCTCGTCTGCTAGGACAAAGCCTAACTTCTAAAATATAAACTTTCTTGGCTTCAAATAAAAAAAAATCATTTTATTGTTTCGTTTAGTTTCAAAATACAAAAAACGCAGATTCTTATTCCCAAAAATTTATTATGTCTTAGTACCCTTATTCCAGTTGTATCTAACTCTGTGAGACGAGAAAATAAAAAAATGCTATAATTATTTTATATTATTCTTTTGCGACTGTTATGACGGCTCAGACGTGGACTGTGCATGGCCTCTTGACTCACCGCTTATTTTATAGCGGCTTCGGAAAGTTTTACCGGTAGCAGCAGTGGCATTGCACAGCACTAGCGCGTTGTATTTCCGCGTTTCAGACGCGCTTTTTAGTCTAAAAAATCGCAAAAGGTTAACTTCATATTTAATAATTAAGCTCTGAGTAAAAGCGGCGGTTTTTCCTCCATCAAAACGCAATTAATTGATGACTTGATAATATTATTTAACTCCCCGACTCCAACCTTTGGTTCAAACCTGCCGCTTCAGTTCGTTTGTTCGTCAATATCAAAAGGATACGAAAGCTTTTGTAAGCTAAGTAAGATATTGCTATGTAAGCCGAATATTCATTTACCAGAAGCCCCGACGCCGTCCCCGGGCGCTTCCCGACCTGCAAGCAATTAACAAGAAGCGCCTGGTTGTCTGCGTTACGCAACCCTCATCAGTGACGCGGAGATTATTGCCCAGCTTAGCTAAACACCCAGTCAGACACCGCTTGAAAGCGAATGTCTGTGTAAAAAAGATTAGAAGGGAAAGTTCAAAGCAATAAATAATCCGATGAAACCTTGCTATTCATCTTAAAAGTTTAACAGTAGCGTAACTGATTTAATTTGGACAACCTTAATTTCAACCATCGGGTGTTAGCTTCGCCACACAAAATATACTTTAATACGGCGTCTTCAGATTTTTTATAGTAAGGAACTTTGAGCCGTCGGAAAAATTCGGAACTCCAAATCTCTAAATAAAAAAATTGGTATGGAAATAGGTATAGATTTGCGCCTAGTTATAAGTTTTAGCGACTGTTGTTTTCCGCTCACCTTTGATTTCATAACAGATTTGTGAAAAAAATTTTAGCTAATGCCTGAAAATGAGGGTGGGCTTAAAATTAAGGCAGTTACGGTAGTTAAATGTAAAACCAACGTAGCTGCAACAGTTGTTCGTTGGATTAAAAAATCTCCCCCATTAAGTGGCCATTCAAATCACGAGAATCTGACGTCACTTTATCAGCTAATGAGAGTCGATTTAGTATCGAGTATTTGTTTGATAAAGTGACGTCAGATTCTCGTGATTTGAGTGGTTACTTAATGGGGGCATTTTTTAATCCAACGAACAACTGTTGCAGCCACGTTGGGTTTACCTTTAGTTGAGTTTTGTCACTTGTCACTCCGTTGTGAACCAGCCCTAAATTTTAAAAATTTGGAAAAAAATCGATATGTGGAGGAACATTGTGTAGTTTTTTTTTCAAATTCTGCCTAATAACACAATCGATATGTGGAGGAACATTTTGTAGTTTTTTTTTTTCAAATTCTGCCTAATAACACAATCGATATGTGGAGGAACATTGTGTAGTTTTTTTTTCAAATTCTGCCTAATAACACAATCGATATGTGGAGGAACATTGTGTAGTTTTTTTTTTCAAATTCTGCCTAATAACACAATCGATATGTGGGGGAACATTGGTTAGTTTTTTTTTGGGGGGGGGGGGGGGGGCGCCTCAAGTTCTGCCTAATAACACAATCGATATGTGGAGGAACATTGTGTAGTTTTTTTTTTAAAATTGTGCCTAAAAACACAAACCAAATGTTGTGGAACATTGGGTAGTTTTTTTTTTTTTTTTTCAAATTCTGCCTAATAACACAATCGATATGTGGAGGAACATTGTGTATTTTTTTTTTTCAAATTCTGCCTAATAACACAATCGATATGTGGAGGAACATTGTGTAGTTTTTTTTTCAAATTCTGCCTAATAACACAAGCGATATGGGGAGGAACATTGTGTAGTTTTTTTTTCAAATTCTGCCTAATAACACATACAATGTAAAAAAATATTTATTTAGATTTTCAAAATGCCCAACAGAGCAGCTTGGATCGCCTTTCGTTAATTGTCGAATCCATATCCACCCAACCTGGAGAAGAAGACGATGACGGTATGACTTTTTTTTAATTCAAATTTGCAAAAAACTAAAATTTTTGTTTATATTTGATTAAACTAGAGAAAAAACCCAAGTTGTGTGTATTTAAAATTTGGCAACTTAATTTTGTTAGTCATTTTGGATTTTAAAAAACATTGTTCAGTTATATATAGGGTGGATCCATAATCTTACCGTGCTTATTACATATATATTTTGATTGCTATTTTTTGCAACATTTTATATGTATATTTAGTAAAAATAAGGTTAGATAATACGGTAACTAACTTAAAGTCGGTCCGGTTTTAATTTCGGCCACCGGTTGTTATTTGTTGCCACGCGTAAAATTATGAAATAAACTGCGTATGGCTGGATAGATATTATCATATTATCTATCTAACCATTAGCAATTCATTTTATAACTATGCATGCGCATACCAAAAATCTGGCCAGAAATCAAGAAATCAGAAGGCAAAAAATCTGGTAGTTAAGTCTGGCCTAATTTAAATCAGTTACCCTACATTTGATGAGCATCGATTTATTGCAAATATAATTAAGTAGATAGCACAAAAAGCTACAGCCATTCAAAACCGATAAAAGCAGCTTAAGTCGACAACACGAAGTTTATTTTACAATTTGCATAGAAGCTCTAAATTTCAAAACGTTTAAAAAATTTACATGCGACCTTTTAGACTGACATAAGTGGTTTAAAAATTTACATACGTCCTTTTAGACTGACATAAGTGGCTTAAAAATTTACATACGTCTTTTTAGACTCTCACGATCAGGAGGAGTCGGATTCCCACATGACGGACGACAACGATGAAGACGACGATGGAGAAAATTCCAGAGAAAACGGCGGCGACAACCGAAGTGATCCGAGCCCCGAAGCCTAAACGCCCTAACCGCGGTGGCGGATAAAGTTTTAAGTTATTCGGCGCGAATAGCTGACACCAAAGTGTAGAAAGTCGGTTTTTATTTAAAAACACCAGCGATAACACAAGTGATACCCCAGCCTGAACAAGTTTCACATGCGTTTAAGCTTCCACTTCCGGTCCAAAATAAAGTTAAAAGTTATTCGTGGCGAATAATTGACGAAAGTATAGAAAGCCTATTGAACAAATAAACTTTTAGGCTAAAACTATGACAAAACCAACGTGATTTGAAGCCCCAAAGGTAAACGTAACTTACAC
Organism: Microlaimidae sp. YZB2_3; assembly: GCA_030248175.1. Classification (NCBI taxonomy): domain Eukaryota; kingdom Metazoa; phylum Nematoda; class Chromadorea; order Desmodorida; family Microlaimidae; species Microlaimidae sp. YZB2_3. Next base: position 4,290 of record JASAMX010003937.1, on the reverse strand, counting down.
ATAAATTTCCCGTTTTATATACGTTAAAAAAACCGAGAGAACAAAGCCTGGTAAGCTCTATAAAAGGCGTATCAAAATTGAACATTCGATATCAGTTCAAAATTTTTTGGCCGTTCACTCGAATAGTTCGTGACTTTATTTGTGAACCGACCTGTATTTATTGCTATATAATGCCTCTCTCTGTTGTGTTTCACATTGTATTAAATTATTTGTCTCTTGGAAGTATGTAAATTTGTTATACAAATTTTAAATGCTTAATACCAAACGATTAAGATTTTATCTAAATAGAAGTGTTTAAACTCAAATTGTTGCATTTATATGTTTTATCATCTCAAGAAAAAACAATAAAAAATATAAAGTTTTACAAATAACCACAATTTTTTTTCTTATGACCACAATTTTTTTAGATTCTCTTCTTTATATAAAGCAAACCCGAAGCTGGAATTTGATTAGACCCAATGTATAATATAACGACATCAATTAAAGGTCTATTCATACTTATGACAAAACGTCCTTTGGACAAAGTCCAAAGGACAAACCAAAACGTCCTTTGGACAAGCCAAAACGTCCTTTGGACTTTGTCCTTTGGACGAAGTATGAACGCTACTCAGAATTTGTCCTTTGGACTTTGTCCAAAGGACAAAATCCAAAGGAAAAAGTCCAAAGGACAAGAAGTATGAATACGTTGTCCTTTGGACTTTTCCCTTTGGACTTTGTCCTTTGGACAAAGTCCTTTGGACTTTTCCCTTTGGACTTTGTCCTTTGGACAAAGTCCAAAGGGCTTTTGTCCTTTGGACTTTGTCCAAAGGACGTTTTGTCATAAGTATGAATAGACCTTAAGTGAAATAATTTTAACCGTTACGATAGTTTATTAATTTTATGTAAGCAGCTAAAGTGAAGTTGCTCAGTACTACAAATCTTTTGAGTCTTGAGTGAAATCTGGTCAGTAACTGTATAGGTTTTATTGTTAAAAACTGTCAATATTTTAATCTATTGCCATAAACATAAAAACTTTTAATTGATTTATTTAAAAAAGTGTAAATTTTTTTAAATAAATTTTTAAAAAAAATCTCAAAGAACCAACCGTATCTGTGTTAAACAGTAGTAGCAGTAATGCATATCTAAGTATTTATTGATTATTCAACAAAAGAATCATTAAAAATATTGTAAAAACATTGTGAACAATTAATCGTCTTAATAATATATACGGTTCGTTTTTAGTGGGAAAAATTACGCTGTTTTTGTTAAAACTTTAAATTGTAATTATGTTGAATACATGTGATGTTATTATTGTGCCTTTTGCCCATAATGGTGCGCCAAATATTGCCCTTCAGTACGCTTCTATGTAATAAATTTGATCATGCCTTTTATGCCTTGCCATTAATTCATGTGAAAAATTTACTTAATATTGTATCTTTAAAAATTGATTTCATAAAAATAAAAATTTTAAAGAAAAAGTAATTTTTGCTACAAAATTAATTATTTAAGTTGACATTTTTGTACATTTTGGAATAAATTCCGTTCATTCTGACTATAGAGACTATATTCGTTTTATTATCAAGCGAAATCTGTTCATGAAATTATCCAAAACTTATCTAATTTTTTTAAATAATTAAATACAAAACAAGTCATAGAAATACTTTTTTATATTATGTTATTTAAAACAGTACCCTTAAAAACTCTTAAAATGTTTTTTTTTAATTACTTACTAATTTTTTCTGTAAAATTTAATTATTTATTTGCTAATTTTCTGTTAACTTTAAATTTATATTATTCGATTCAATCAAATTTATAAGACTAAATAAATTTCAGACTAAATAAATTAAACTAAATTCAAACTTTTCAGACTTAATATATTTTAAAAATATTTTTTGAGAAGGCTTTTAAAAAGCAAAACGCTAGATCGACGGATATTTTGGAATAAAATGTGAATTATTTATAAAACTACAAATTTTTTCCAGATTTTAGCTTTAAAACAAAACTGAGATTTTAAACCTCAGTAAAAAATTATTCTTAAAAAATTAAATAAAAAATTATTCTTAAAAAGTGCTCTAAGAATAGAGCAGGAAAATGGGAGCGATTCTTCCCCGGGTGTATGTATGCTCAAACAGAAAAGAAGTGGACTAAGGATGGACATATTGTGCACAATAGGAAATTCCCATCTCGTTTGTGCAGCGGTTTATTGAATAAAAGATTTACAGCATATGATGATTTGTTTATATCGTAAACTAATTACACAGTAACACTGTTGCAGTTTTTCTATAGTGTGATGCAATGGCAATAATTGTTTGTTTTTTGTGTAAGCTCTGAGTTTAAATTTATATAATTCGATTCAAACGGATTAATAAATTCTAGTTATCAGAGTTTTAAAAATACTTTTTGAGGAGGTTTTCGAAAGGTAACTAGACTAGATCGGCGGACATTTTGGAATAAAACGTGAATAAAACTACAAAATTTTCCCAGATTTCAGCTTTGAAACAAAACTGAGGTTTAAAAAAATAAACTAACTTACAAAATAAAATTTTCTCAAATATAATTTTAATTTTTATTGGATGGGTGGATGGAGCGCAACGGGGCGATATAGCTCCGCTGTGCAGCGCCAAACATTATTAGAAAACGTGGGCAAATTTTAAAATTCAGAACCGTCTTATTATTATTGTTCTAACTCTCCTATCTTAAAAGTTTTATTTCTACCTAACTGCTATGCTAAAGATTTAAACTAGGATTTATAGGATTGCCCAACTTTTTCATGAACTGTTTTTTATTCATGTTTTCAGTATCGATTTATTAATCAAAAAAATAAGTTCGACAAAATAAACAAAAAATCTTCTGACCGCCAAATAAAAGTCGTTCGGTAACAATGATTGATGTTGCCGAGATTTTTAAAGCGAGCACACAGACACTAACGCCTCACCTTTTTTTCTATACATTATAATTTTTATTCCAACGCTCATATTTTTGATATTCCTCCTTTAAAACTTGCAAAATTAAAATTTATGTAAGAGCCACATTTTTTTTATTTCGGAAACTGAATGATTGATTTATTAAAAAAAGATATTATTGTGTGACTTGGATTCTGGGCTAGTTTAAACTTTTTTTTAGATTGAACTTCGTTAAACCTTGAAAATTATATATTAAACATATAAAGCAGAAAAATACAGCCATTACACCCCAGGCATATTTTTCGACAGAAAAAAATGTAGACCGGTCGGATGTGAACGTATGGGTATGGGGACTACAAGGTTAACCCAATTTGTTTTCTGAACAACACGTGAAGACAATATTACAATGATGAGGTTAAAAACCGGTTGTGTAATGACTTTTTTCCTCTGAATTTTTAAAAATAATATTGTGTTTTTTCCCCAAAAAATCAGCTTTAAGCAGTATTGTTTTAATTAGCAAGGTAAAAAAAATTTATTTTCCTTTGTTTTAACTTTCAATCTTCTTCAATTTTAATTACTCAAAAAATCCTTCTTAAACAATTTCTATCACATTGTTGAACAACAAGCGAGCGAGTAACAGTGTTTCGCCTTCCCTACACTCTGTTTTCCAACAGAGTGGCCATTTCTCAGCTGTAATACTCAACAGGCCATAAAACATGTCGTGTGCCGTCTGTAATAACACAATTGCGGACAAGGTTACAGTAGTCGCGTGCGATGTTTGTAGTATGCAAATACATCAAATGTGTACGGGTCTAACGCAAAGCCAGCTTGAAAAGAAGAAAATCCCGACGGTGTGCCCGGTTTGTTTTAATTTATTTAAGACAAACTTCACACTTCACCAAAAAGTCGACGTTCTTTTGGAAAGGACGGATATCCTGGCCCCAGAAAAAGAAAATGTTCAAGCTGTTGAATTTAACGAAACCCTCGAAACAGATGAGCAAAAGGATGACGATGGCGACAGTTGGGCAACGGTAGTCAGAAGAGGAGCCAAAAAGAAAGTTCCTGACTCTTTTAGCGAAAAAATTTCGGATTCATAAAATCAATGAGCAACGACACCAAGAGGACAACTCCAAGTTTGCAGTCGTGTACGGATTAAAAGAGGGAGAAAACGACATGCAAGCGGCGACTTCCCTTTTAAAGAAAATGATCCCAAATGACAACGAGCGGCCGGAGATAAAGGAGGTGTTTCCAATGGGAAAACCCAACGAAGAGCGTTCGCGATTAGCCAAAATCCGGTTCGAACGATCGTCTGAACGAAACATAGTTCTAAGCAACGCCTTTCGTCTGAAAAATGAAGGAGAATTCGCATCCATCTTTGTACGTCCATCGTACACCCAAAACGAGCGAG
>JASAMX010003935.1:15000-19300 GCA_030248175.1 Microlaimidae sp. YZB2_3 | reverse complement strand
TATGTTGACCTACTTCGTTCAGTTACGTATTGCTCAATATAAACCAATTAATATTTGACTGTGTTTCTAAAGAAACACAGTTTAATAAAAACACTTATCATTGCAATAACAAGTAATTCGTGGATCTTATATAATTTACTTACAAAATAGGGTGCTTCTCACTTTGCATGAGCATTGATTCCGCAAAACTAAATGGACGTTCAGTATCATAATTAATAGGTTCAGTATCTGTTTGGCCGGTTTTCAAACTGAGGGATTAAAGGTGCGATACTGAGTCAAACTCTTTGTCTTCAATTCTGATGATTTTTTTTGTAAAAACCTTACTCCTGCCCTCAATAGGTCTAAAAAAAAATTTTCGCTAAAATATCTTTATGGGTTCTGGAAATATGACCCGCCAAAAATCACGTTTTTTTCAGAATTCTGTACTTGAAAGATTTCTCAATGAGTATAACATTTTTTTAGTTATAAAAGTTTTAACAGAAAGCAGCTATTTTTTTATTTTAATTTGATACCTTGATTGTTAAGATTGGTGCAGTCTTTGTTGAGATATTGCGTTCCCTTACAAAAAACTCTTAATTTATTTGTTAAAAACTCCCAACTACGGCAGAGATTTGAATAAGTTTGCCCATTATTTTTGCCTACAATTCATATTTTCAGCAAACAAATCGCGGCTTTTTTGTACAGAAAACCCAATATCTCGATAAATACTGCTCCAATGTTAAGAAGCAAGGTTATTAAATTAAAGTAGAAAATAGCCGTTTTCTTTTATAACTTAAAATTTTATACTCATGAAGGCATCTTTCAAGTACAAAAATTCAAAAAAAATGCGATTTGTAGGGGTCATAGATATTTCCTGAACACCAAAGATATTTTGTTGAAAAAAATCTTTTAGGTTATTAGCGGCAGGGGTCAGGTTTTTACAAAAAAAACATCAAAATCAAAGACAAAAGGTTTGATTCGGTACTGCACTTTTAAGGAAAGTCAACATATGCAAACACACTTTCTAGACCTTAATCTCAATTAATTGTGACGCTAACAGATGTTAAAAGGTTTAAATGTATCACAACAGCTTTGGATATATTTTCAGATCATCATCAGTTATAAAATCTCAAACACATATTAACATAACAAATGAAAGTTAGACTAAAATACATAAAAATGTAATAAAACCCTTTTAAGATAAGATTTAACTGATTTCTGAGGAGTATTCATGATAATTATAATGAAATGTTGGGCAATTTCCTCGTAAAAGATATTTATTTCTTGACGTTTCGAAACCACGACGGGTTTCTTCTTCAGAAAAAACAGACAGGATTTTTAACGTAAGTGGGTGAAAACACTTACGTTAAAAATCCTGTCTGTTTTTACTCGTTTGGTTCAAAGAATAAACTCGTCCCATTTGTATCTTTTTATATTGTCAAAACATTTCATTATAATTAAAACCCTTTTAATTTCCGCGAGCGTTGCTCGCCAGGTACTGAGATCAGATGGTTAAAAATGTAAGTAATCTTATTTATGCACATTGAATCAGCTATAACTTTAGAGTGAATAGACTAATAGACATAAAATTTTAAATACATATGTAATGAATAAGGCGCCATCGATGGTGGCGTGGTGGTGCTTCACACCACAACAATATTTATATCATCATTCGATAGCCTATCATTTATTGCATATATCTGTCAAATTTCATGTATATTAGTCTATTTAATCTTATGTTATGGCTGATTTTATTCACTCAGTGGTGCACTACCCGGCGGCGCTTAAGCCATAGCAAAAATAATATCACAAATAGATAGCCCACTATCGATTACATATGTATACCAAATTTCATGCTTATATGTCTATTTAGTCTGACGTATTCTTGTTTTTTTCACGCGGCGGCGCTTTACGCCGCAGAACTTTGCGCCGCATCAAAATTACTATTACCAATCTATAGCACTTTATTGATAACATACTTATACAAAATTTTATGTTTATTAGTCCATTCTGACAAAAACCGAAACAAAGTTTCCAAAAAAAGTCTTATATTAGATGGATAAGTATTAAAGCTACAATAACTCTAAAAACTTAATGCAAAAAAGAATGAAACGAGTATCCCTAAAACAAGCACATTAATAAAAAATTTTATTAAGCTTTAAGAAACAACAAAATTTAATAAAAAGAATAAGTGTGAAAGCTTTGGTTTGTGTTTTTTAACTACTTGACGAAAATTAATGTAAGAAATTCCTACAGCATGGATAAATTTTTGCATGCGTTAATCAGCTATATTAATACGACAGAATTAATTGAGTCATACGTCACCAAAACGATTAAAATAAAATATTATTATTATTAATGTCTATTTAAAACGAAATATTCAGATCTAAGTCTAAAAAAACTTTGAAAAGTTTAGATTTACTACAAGGCGACTTTTACTTTGACAATTACATTGCCAGTTAATTTGTTTTCTGTAATAGATAAAAAATTTAAAAAAAAGTCGCCTTATATTAAATCTAAATTTTTCAAAGTTTTTCAGACTTAGATCTGGATTTTTGGTTTTAAATACAAGTTGTTAATTGTAATAGTTTTTTAAACGTTTTGGCGATGTGTGACTCAATTAATGCCGTTGTAGTAATATAGCTGATTAACGCATTCAAAAATTTATCCACGCTGTGAGAATTTCTTACATTAATTCTTGTCAAATGGTTAAAAAACGGTAACCAAAGCTTTTACACTTATACATTTTTATTAAATTTTGTTGTTTCTGAAAGTTTAATAAAATTTGTTATTAATTTGCTTGTTTTAAAGATACAGTTTGCTTGTTTTAATTTGCTTGTTTCAGTCTTTTATGGCAATAAGTTTTTAGAGTTATCGTAGCTTTAATAGTTTTCCATTTAATATAAGGTTTTTTTCGAAACTTTGTTTCGCCTTTTGCTAGAATTTCCGCCTTTTAAAGCATTAGATTCAATGCCATTTTTAAAAAAACAACGAAAAAAGTAAACAAAAAATTTACAGCTTGAGACAAGAGGTGATTTAGAAATGACCCTGTTTCAATAATTTTAAAAAGAGTTTTTTCTCTCAAACTTAATTTAAAATGAAGTTTAATGGTATTTTTAGACACCAAATTTGAATTTTAGGTCAAAAATTGAAAATTATTAATATTCAACTAGATGAGCATATCTTAGTAATGATAAAAAATTCTTTCAAACTTAGTTTAAAATTTAGTTTAATGTTATTTTTAGTTACAGAATTTCAATTTTGGGTCAGAAATTAAAAACTATTAAAAAAACTTTTGTCAACCTTAGTTGAAAATGTAGTTTAAGCAAAAATATATAATACTATATATTATATTAAGGAAAAATATGACACTCAGTCTCAGAAGCAAAACTATTTGGTGCCATTTTTTGAGCACTGCCATTAAGTGTTGTGCGCATAAAATGGCAAAACAACTGTTCTTATTAATGATGAAAAAATGCCTCCTTCCACGTTATATATAAGCATTTAAATTACATACTTGTCTTATAACACTGATCAACAAATTCAAAATCTTTCTCTGTTACATAAGGTTTTTCTTATGTTTCATAGTAATTTCATAGCGCTGATAATGAATCTGAAATCAGTTTCATTCTAACACAGTCTAGTTTTTTCCCTACAAGGTATGATTTTGGTATTATTATCAAAAATATATAATACTCTATAATATATTAAGGAAAAATATGTCACTCAGTCTCAGAAGCGAAATTATTTGGTGCCATTTTTTGAGCACTGCCATTAAGTGTTGTGCGCATAAAATGGCAAAACAACTGTTCTTATTTAGGCATGTGTCGTGTAAATGGGCACTGCTAAAAATGTAGCAGTGTTTTTGCGCATATCCTAGCATGCTAACTCAAACGCACTGCATTTTGAGGTACACTGCACTTTTTTGGTAATCTTGTGCGCATATACTGCACATAAAATAGCACAACCGCGGGAAACAAAAAAAAATAAACCCACTAAAAAACCACTATTTAGTTTGCACACTGTACACAAAATACAAACTTTTAGTATAGACATACAAAAATAAAATCCAATGCAATACACAAAAAGATCTATTTATGTATTGCATTGGATTTTATTTTTGTATGTCTATACTAAAAGTTTGTATTTTGTGTAAAGTGTGCAAACTAAATAGTGGTTTTTTAGTGGGTTTATTTTTTTCTTTCCCGCGGTTGTGCTATTTTATGTGCAGTATATGCGCATATATGCGCACAAGATTGCCAAAAAAAGTGCAGTGTACTTTAAAATGCAGTGCGTTCGAGTTAGCATGCTAGGATATGCG
>JASAMX010003935.1:0-5000 GCA_030248175.1 Microlaimidae sp. YZB2_3 | reverse complement strand
TAAAATGCCTTTTTGTGGGGTCATAACTCCGAAACCACTGGAGATATTTTGTTTAAAAAAATTTTGTGCGCTATTGGGGGCAGGGGTAAGGTTTCACAAAAACTATCAGAATCGAAGACAAAAAGTTTAACTCTGCACAGTACCTTTAAGCTTTTAGGTATGAGTTTCAACAATTCCCAATTTTCAACTTCAATTTTTTACTTGCGGCTTTTAAGTTCTTCTTGACTTTTATTTTAAGCATAAATTTTGCTTTCTTACTATCTATATTTATCAAACGGTTTGAATATATAGAATTTGATCAGATCACATGAAAAGTTTACAAATAAATTTAAACAAATATGCATGCAAATTTTAGTATTATACATATTTTCTGTTGTACCAAAGTTTGGTTATAAAAAAATTTCGTTCAATGCAAAGCATTTTATAGCCCAAGTTTCCTTATCATGTATGCTTCGCTGTCACTAAAGTTATTTACGGTACAGGATTTTGGAGTCAAAATAAACTTAAAACCGTGAAAAAAGTTTTGAAAACTTGGAGTTGAAAGCAAAAAATTCGTTTGAATTCAGGACATAGGCTCAGGCTTAAAGTACAGATTGTAGCGATTTTAAATTTTTGACTTTTCGTTTTTCGCTCCGTATACTATTTTCAAGTTTTCCATGTCCTATTTAAGCGTTATACGTTTAAGATTTCCTCAGACAGACCAGGTAAAGAGTGCGGAGCGTCCCAATTGCGCTACTTCCGCGGCTATGACTACGCCAGCACCGCTTGTGATTTGGAGTGCGAGAGTGACTACATCGATCTCACCTGCCAGTGTCATCGATTGCATATTCCTGTGCCCTACACCACCCTGGAGAGTAAGCTCTTCTATTGTTAATTCATGTGTCTATCGCCTAGTAAAATAATTTTTACTCGTATTAACTTTATCTTAATTTAATTTTGTTAATTGAGTTTACAAAATTCAAGAACGTAAAAACGCATCAATTTTTTGTGAAAACCGTACCCCTTCTCACAATAGCCCACAAAAAAATTTATCTAGTGATTCATGAGATATGACCCCCGAAAATGGCATTTTTTGATAATTCCGTGCTTGAAAGATTGCTCAGTGGGTATAAAACTTTAAGTTACAAAAAATTTACTCAAAAAAAACCCGACAACTTTCTACTTTTTTGATACATTAATGCCGGCGGCCGTGGGCCGCCGGATATTATCTTCAGATCAGTAAGTAAGTGAGTAAGTAAGTAAGTAAGTAACTTCCTAACGCTTTTTTTGATTTTAAATAACTCGGCCGAATCAATTTTATATAAGTTAAAATTTGGAGCAAATATACAAATGACAACGGAAAATCAAATGATATTCACTATTTTGTGATCTGACAAATTGTGCGGTCGATAATGACATATGCATATTTTATTTAAAACAATTATAAATCGGCCGAATAAAATCTATATGACTTAGAATTCGGAACATAGATACAACTGACAACGGAGAATCGATTGCTAACAACAATTTTGTGATCTGACAAATTGTGCGGTTGTTCATGACGTATATGCACTTTTTATTTAAAACAATTATAATTCGGCCCAAAAAAATCAATATGAGTTGAAATTTGGAAGATAGATACAACTGACAATAGAGAATCGATTGATAATCATGATCTTGTGATCTGACATAATGTGCGGTCGATCTTGCATGACGTATATGCAATTTTTATTTAAAACAATTATAACTCGACCAAAGAAATTTGATATGACTTGAAATTCAAAACATAGATAGAAGTTGTAACGGAGAATCGATTGATAGCCATATTTTTTGATTTGACACTTGTGCAATGGCGGTAATTGGGATTTACAGTTAGCAAGCTTACACTGAAGCACAGCCAAAAATATGGGTGTCAAGTTTGCTGGTCTTTTAACGAACATATATACAACTGACAACGGAAAATCGATTGATAATCACGATTTTATGGTCTGACAAATTGTGCGGTCGATCATGACGTATATGCAAATTTCAAAGATAATCTTAACGGCCCCCGGTTACAAGCTAAGACTTGAACCAGTTATTAAGATTGGTTTAGTATTTGTTGAGATATTGTGTTTGCCGTACAAATAACCTGCGATTTTTTTTCCAAAGAAACGAAGTATCTATAGAAATAAATGTGGGGCAAACTTAATTCCAATTTTTGCGGAACATTTACCACCCAAAAACTATCTAGTGGGCAGAAAACAATACAATATGTACAGTGGCGTGCCTAGGATTTCATTTAATGGTTGGGGCGATCTGGGGAGGGTACATACTAACACTAATAAGGGGGGTCTGGGGGGCTAGAGCCCCCACAGAGGTCAAGGGGCAGAACCCATTTTCAGGGAGGACGGGGGTCCGGGGGGCAGAATGCCTCCCGGAGGAAAAACTTTTTAATTTAAGCCGCTAAAAATTAAATTCTACTAGAAATTTTAATTCCAGAGGATAATTAATACAAAATTTAAGGTTTTTTATCCCTATACACATAAAACATGTGTTTAAAACGTTAATAAAAGGTTAATAGTTTTTATAGTAGTTTTATTTAACACGTATGCCTTAACTATTGAACGGTGAAATCGGTTTAAAATCAAAAAAGTAAGATAAATTGTCAATATTTAATCTACCCGCGAAGCGGGAAAGATTTGGTTTTTTGACTATTAATATGCTTTTGGAAGGCATCAGAAAAGTTTCTGTATTATTATTTAAGAAAAAAATTTTTCTCTCTCAAAATTCAAAATGGAAGGGTCCCCCTTGCAAAAAAATCCGGCTTCGCTGGTTTTTTTTTTGGGGGGGGGGCAGAGGAGGGAGGCGGCCGCCCTCCGCCCCCTCCCCCTCTGAGCACGCCACTAGCTATGTATGATTTTTTTAAATTAAAAATGATTTAATTACTAATTACAAATAATTTAAGTTTCTTAAACACACAATGCCTCACAAAGATGTAAAGACAAAAGATGAAATCAATTAAAAAACAAAAAATTCAAATGCTTTCCGGTTTTATTAGTGCGACGCAAAAGTGTCGCCGCGCATTGGTCCTCCTTTTCCCCGGCGCCCCTTCGTCTCCTGCGTAATTATTAAATATTTTTCTTTCCCTCCCCTTAGCTGCACAGGCAGCTCGTCGTTCTCAGGCCCCGGTGGCTCGCTTCACTTACAAACCGACTAAGTCGGCGGTGAAAAGGCGGTCGTACTTTACGCGCCGCAGGCCGCTCAAATTTCTGTTTTAGGCTCCTCATTTTGCTGGGGTGCGCAAAATGAGTAAACAATCAGCAAGTAGCCGGTTGACTGGAGTGGGGTTTATAGCGTGTTGCAAAATACAAACACGTGGGTTTTTGTTATTAAAATTCCGCATATATAAGTGGCGCAGTTTCGCCAAAAAGTCAGTTGTTTCTTTGACTTCCATACGACCAGCCCTCTCCAACCGACTCGGAGAGTTTTCAGAAAAGCTTCATGATTTTTGAAGGAGGGTTCCAAAAAGAACCCTCTATTTTCTTTAATTGTTCGTTCGCCCCGCTGGGTTGTCCGGGGTTGTTCTTCGTGTTCCCTTTTGTAAGCCAAGTCAGTCCCAGTTGCAGTCCCAGTCGTGTTCGGCTTCCCCTTCCTCCCTTTTTCTTGAAAGTTTGGCAATTTTTATGGTGGAAAATTGTGGCGATTCTTCGAGCCCCCCTACAGAGAAACCGCGCCAACTAGCGTATTATGTGACGTTGGTGATATTTTTATATGCAGTTTCAATAGCGGTTTAACCCCCCTAGTCACCCGGCTCATACTTGCAGATTGGTGGAATAACGATCGTAGTTCAGCTCAGGTAAAATGGCCCACTGTGGCTTAGTCGGTCCGCTTAGGTCAGAGCTAGTCAGCACTAGCTCCTTAAGATTATTTTAGACACTTAAGTTAGTTAAATTAGGGTACTCCTTAAGTTAGTGGTGGTTTAGGCTTTCCCCATTCCCCCCTTTCTTAAGCTAAGGCTCTTTTTAACTTAAGGGTTAGTTTTGGGTTACCCACCCACACCGTATTTACCAGTCTGCCTCCGTGTAGGTTTTTGGGTAGTTGCCGTCAAATTGTGCCAAATTTACTAAAACCGGTGTTTATTTGGCTTTAAGCCATATTTTTGTATTTCCCCCCCCCCTCATCGCCCGCAGCTTCGGCTAACCAAAAAGCGCCCCCATTTTTAGTTAACTTTCCGCCCAAGCTAAGCACAAACAACATAGTAAATTTTGTAATTGTTTTTATAGGTCACACAATAGGCTAAGTACAGTCCCATTTAGGTGCCATCCCGTAAAATAGGCTTACCCACTTTTTCTGTGTTTCGTGTACTGGCCCGGTAATACCCTTGTTTGGCCACTAATAAATTTAAATACTGTAAATACCCTTTGGCAACTTAGACGAGAGCTCAGTCGGTTAACCTCCTACTTAGCTCTCGTCAATAAAAAGTACTAATTATTAACTTAATAGCGGATCCGACTGAGTTTACCTTTACCTGGCTGGCGCCAAAGACCGAACTTCGCAGCGACAAGCAAATGCCCGCTAGGGCGTAAGTGACAGGCTTTTCTAACTCTTCGCTCCTAATCTTTCCTAGGCGGACAAATGTGTGCCGTAGCTGATCCCCTACTGAATTTAGGGGTTACATTAGGCTGACCTTCAAAAGGGTCCTGGCACAAAAGAGTCCTGAAAAAAATGGCAGCTGGCACAGAAGAGTCCTAGCATGAAAGAATACTGGCACAAAAGAGTCAGGGAAAAAATGCGTTCATGGGCACAAGGGCTGCAAGCGCTGAAGTCGGCACAAAAAAGTCCTGGCATAAAATCAGGCCTTTTTTCGCAATAATTTGACAATGTTGAGAAAAACTTAAGGTTTCTGACATATATACACAAAGATCTTTTATTAGTTTTGTTTTTGAAAGAATTTCATTATTGATAAAGTTATTAAATTTTGAATTTCTTGCTTTGGAACCGATCTGTAAAACTTCACATTTACTTTTAGCTAGACCAAG
>JASAMX010003934.1:0-27725 GCA_030248175.1 Microlaimidae sp. YZB2_3 | reverse complement strand
GTCCTTTGGACAAAGTCCAAAGGACGTTTTGTCTTAAATATGAGATGAACCAGCCTTTAGAGTTAATTGAAACAAATCAAGGTTCACCCAGGACGTTCTTAATTAAAAGCGTAACTGTGTGTAAGGGTAGCAGCGTGTTTAAAACTCTTGATAATGGTTTTATTTTTCGATATTTTTCGATTTCTTGTTTAAGTAATATTAATTAAAATTTTTTATAGCTGAATTAAGCCGCTTATGAGTAGCTAAATACATTATGACCGCCTAATATTAGCAGTCCTGCTATTATTTCAGTCTGTTAATTTTATGCATATTTTTTTCAAATAAAAGTTGGGCATTAACTTTTTTAAGGTTTAAGAAAAGATGAACTATGCTATCTGCTTGATATAAAAGCTTTCTAGAATTTCTAATACAATGATTAATATTTTAATGATTGGAATATTTGTTAAATAATTTTTAGGAATCGTACGAAAGAAACTTAAAAATCCCCGACCCCGATATTTCAGAAGTGGAACTTATGGACTATTTAGCGTACACTTTGTATGAGAGAGGAAATTTAGAAAGAGCCATTGTTTTATCAAAGAAAATTTTGAAATTAGACCCGTCTCATGAGCGTGTGAAAAACAATTTAAATTTTTACCTCAAAGAACTTGGTAAGTTCTGTTAAAAAATCTATTTTTAAATTTTTTTTGCTAGTAAAAACGAAAAATATGACATATAACGAAGTCTGTGCAACTCCTGTATAAAAAATTGCCCCGGCATATGCTGTTACAATGACATACTTTTAAAATAAGTCATTATGATAACATAATGACTAATTACATATTCGCCATTTTAATTCACGCGAATTTTCATGGAGAGTATGCCATAAGTTAATTTTATGCCGAATTAAAACGGGTAAACTGAATATATATTGTATGAATAAAACTATTTTAATTCAGGAAAAAATTAATTTATGCCATCTTTCTACGGCACTTTGCGTAAGTTAAAATGGCAAAATTACTATTATAATAAAAGAGCTATTATAATGGTTTATTTTGAAAGTATGTCATTATAGTGACAAAATTACTATTATAATAAAAGAGCTATTATAATGGTTTATTTTGAAAGTATTTCATTATAATGGCAAAATAACTATTATAATAAAAGAGCTATTATAATGGTTTATTTTGAAAGTATGTCATTATAATGGCAAAATTACTATTATAATAAAAGAGCTATTATAATGGTATATTTTAAAAGTATGTCATTATAATGGCAAAATTACTATTATAATAAAAAGAGCTATTATAATGGTTTATTTTGAAAGTTTATTATATGGTAAAATACATTATATAAAAGAGCTATTATAATGGTTTATTTTGAAAAGTATGTCATTATAACGGCAAAATTACTATTATAATAAAAGAGCTATTATAATGGTTTATTTTGAAAGTATGTCATTATAATGGCAAAATTACTATTATAATAAAAGAGCTATTATAATGGTTTATTTTGAAAGTATGTCATTATAACGGCAAAATTACTATTATAATAAAAGAGCTATTATAATGGTTTATTTTGAAAGTATGTCATTATAACGGCAAAATTACTATTATAATAAAAGAGCTATTATAATGGTTTATTTTGAAAGTATGTCATTATAATGGCGTACGACGTCGCCACTTTTCATACAAAAGTCGCAGATGTTTCATTATATTACTTACAATTGGTAAAAATAGTTATTATGATTATTAATCAATAATTAGTTATAATAGTTATAACAATTAATTAATAAAATTATAAGTATAAGTTAGCTGTAAGTTATAATAATTAAATAGTTATAATAACTAACCAAAAAAATTATAGGTTCCAAGGAAATAGACGAGGAAAATCTTCCAGATATTAAAAACGAACGCCCAGACGACGGCTGGCGACCGGCAGATCACAGAGATCTCTATGAAAAACTTTGCAGAGGAGAAACCACAAAAAACACTCGAAAAAATGTAAGTTTTTTTTAATTTTAAACTTTTGCACTTTTATGAACCGTTTTTTAGAGAAGAAGTACATCATAAGAACTGAACTTTCACTGTGGGTTTTTACATTTTCGATTATTTCCACAGTAAAGTTGAAACAACTTGGTTTTACTCTATAGAAGCTCTTTTAAAAGATTAGTTCTTGAATTTTAATATAAAAATTAAATTGGGCATAAATATTTTTGTTAACTGTGTTTTCACCAACTAAAATTTTTTTGTGTGAAGAGATTATTTGAGGAGTTCTAAATAATTTCACCAAAACTTTAAAAACCAAGTTTTAAATGAAACTATTATACAAGTGAGACGGACAATAGCTTGGAGGTTGAACAATGGAATAGTCTAGTCCTCATTTTTTAGTTAAGCTGATTGGCCGCCAAGCATTCTTCGCTTTTTTTGTGGTTCCAGACAAAATTGATATAAAAAGCTTTTGTACATTATGTTATATAAAAGTGTTTTTAATATAAATATTGTACATTCTTTTAGAAAAATCTTAAGTGTTTTTACAAAAGCAACGGGCATCCCTTTTTGAAACTGGCTCCGTTTAGAACGGAAGTGGTGAACAAAGACCCTTTTATTGTACTTTGGCATAATTCTGTCAGCTCTACGGAAGCGGAGTATTTAATTGAATTAGCTACACCAGTGCTGCAGCGAGCCATGGTCTTTAATAAGCAAGGCGGGCAGGTAAACCTGCTAAAAATTTATAATTCAATGTTACATTTTATCAAATAATTCAGTTTTTCTGTATTGTAAACAAAACACATAGGTTAATTCAATTTTCACTGTATTGAATAAAGGTGAATTTTACTTTGAAGAAAATTTCACTGTGCTAAATAAATCAATATAATGGTGACCTACAATCGCAATTCATTGCATTCATAACTTTTTATGGAAACTTCAAACGACGTTTGATTAGAGCGTTTTCCAAGATCTCAAATCTTAGTAACGGCTCTCACTACTTACTGGGATAAAAACTCATGGGCGCGGAAGTTGTTTTGTTTGAATAACACGCGTAAAATTATGGGTACCTTGAACTGGAACTCGGTTTATACATAAAGTATTCAATATACATAAGCGTCACCATAATGGATAATTACCGTATCTCCTACTTATCTTTCGTAGTATGCAAATCTTTCGTAGTATGAGGCTCAAACGCGCAAAATTTCGATCGGTTGATCTGCAGAGGGGGAAGTGGGGATAAGTGGAGTCTAGTGGAAAAGGCCCAAAAAAGTTTATTAAATCATTAAACAAATAGTTGTTTAAAGAAAATTCATTTTTTAAGTTAAATATTTTTTATTTAACTTTATTCTGGAACTTTTTTGTTTACATACTAGAAAACGATAAGACCATAGGAACTTTAGATACGGTAATTATCCATTATGGTGACGCTTATGTATATTGCATACTTCATGTATAAACCGAGTTCTAGTGCAAGGAACCTATACGTATGATTGCAAAATAATCGTTTAAAACATAACTTAAAAATATTTTATGCAGATTTTTAATGTGATAAGTTGAAGAAGCAAAAGAAAACTGCAAAAAATCAAACCTAGATTAATAAAACGTAATATTTTTATTATTTTTATAAATTAATTAGTATTTTAAAAGCGTTTTGATAATTTTAATAAATCTTTTAATAAATAAAACAAAAAATACGGTAAAACTTTTTAATTTTTTAGAAGTATTGTTTTAGTACTGTTTTGTTTAAAAAACAAAGAAAGTGAGTCTTATATTTTTACGCCTGTCCATAGAAAAGAACAAAAAAAAAGATGCAAAGCGTTGTTTAATCCGCTGTTTGTAAAAAATAATATTGTTTAGCTGATAGGTAATTACCATAAATACCTTCATTATTACGTAAAAAATCTGTATGCGTGTTTTGATGGCGTGTCATATGTGCGCAAAGACGCTTCTCCGCCTGCTTTTTCCTCCTTTATTCCCTGAAGTTAGAGCGTCGCTCCAAGTCGCTTAGAAATCTGAAAATCGGTAACTGGAAAACACGAATAAACGCTTGTTTTTGTTGGTTCTGAATTCTAAAAACTGTGACAGAGTATGAAGGAGCTAGGGATCTGGGAACTGGTATCTGGGAAACAGGAATAAACGCTTTTTTTTGTTAGTTCTGAATTCTAAAAACTGTGACAAAGTATGAAGGAGCTGGGGATCTGGAAACTGGTATCTGGAAAACAAGAATAAACGCTTGTTTTTGTTGGTTCTGAATTCTAAAAACTGTGACAAAGTATAAAGGAGCTAGGGATTTGGGAACTGGTATCTGGGAAACAGGAATAAACGCTTGTTTTCGTTGGTTCTGAATTCTAAAAACTGTGACAAAGTATGAAGGAGCTGGGAATCTGGGAACTGGTATCTAAGAAACAGGAATAAACGCTTGTTTTCGTTGGTTCTGAATTCTAAAAACTGTGACAAAGTATGAAGGAGCTGGGGATCTGGGAACTGGTATCTGGGAAACAGGAATAAACGCTTATTTTCGTTGGTTCTGAATTCTAAAAACTGTGACAAATTATAAAGGAGCTAGGGATCTGGGAACTGGTATCTGGGAAACAGGAATAAACGCTTTTTTTTCGTTGGTTCTAAATTCTAAAAACTGTGACAAAGTATGAAGGAGCTAGGAATCTGGGAACTGGTATCTAAGAAACAGGAATAAACGCTTGTTTTTGTTGGTTCTGAATTCTAAAAACTGTGACAAAGTATGAAGGAGCTAGGGATCTGGAAACTGGTATCTGGGAAACAGGAATAAACGCTTGTTTTCGTTGGATCTGAATTCTAAAAACTGTGACAAAGTATGAGGGAGCTAGGGATCTGGGAACTGGTATCTGGGAAACAGGAATAAACGCTTTTTTTTCGTTGGTTCTGAATTCTAAAAACTGTGACAAAGTATGAAGGAGCTGGTGATCTGGGAACTGGTATCTAAGAAACAGGAATAAACGCTTGTTTTCGTTGGTTCTGAATTCTAAAAACTGTGACAAAGTATGAAGTAGCTAGGGATCTGGGAACTGGTATCTAAGAAACAGGAATAATTGCTTGTTTTCGTTGGTTCTGAATTCTAAAAACTGTTACAAAATATCAAGGAGCTGGGGATCTGGAAACTGGTATCTGGAAAACAAGAATAAATGCTTGTTTTTGTTGGTTCTGAATTCTAAAAACTGTGACAAAGTATGAAGGAGCTAGGGATCTGGGAACTGGTATCTGGAAAACAGGAATAAACGCTTGTTTTCGTTGGTTCTGAATTCTAAAAACTGTGACAAAGTATGAAGGAGCTAGGGATCTGGGAACTGGTATCTGGAAAACAGGAATAAACGGCTTGTTTTCGTTGATTCTGAATTCTAAAAACTGTGACAAAGTATGAAGGAGCTAGGGATCTGGGAACTGGTATCTGGGAAACAGGAATAAACGCTTGTTTTCGTTGGTTCTGAATTCTAAAAACTGTGACAAAATATGAAGGAGCTAGGGATCTGGGAACTGGTATCTGGGAAACAGGAATAAACGCTTGTTTTCGTTGGTTCTGAAAAACTGATGACAAAGGATGAAGGAGCTAGGGATCTGGGAACTGGTATCTGGGAAACACCGCGCTGTGGGGGGGGAGGAGTATCTGGGAAACAGGAATAAACGCTTGTTTTCGTTGGTTCTGAATTCTAAAAACTGTGACAAAGTATGAAGGAGCTAGGAATCTGGGAACTGGTATCTGGGAAACAGGAATAAACGGCTTGTTTTCGTTGGTTCTGAATTCCAAAAACTGTGACAAAGTATGAAGCAGCTAGGTATCTGTGAACTGGTATCTGGGAAACAGGAATAAACGCTTGTTTTGTTGGTTCCGAATTCTAAAAACTGTGACAAAATATGAAGGAGCTAGGGATCTGGGAACTGGTATCTGAGAAACAGGAATAAACGCTTGTTTTCGTTAGTTCTGAATTCTAAAAACTGTGAAAAAATATGAAGGAGTTAGGGATCTGGGAACTGGTATCTGGAAAACAGGAATAAACACTTGTTTTCGTTGGTTTCGAATTCTAAAAACTGTGACAAAGTATGAAGGAGCTAGGGATCTGGGAACTGGTATCTGGGAAGCAAGAATCAACGCTTGTTTTCGTTGATTCTGAATTCTAAAACCTGTGACAAAGTATGAAGGAGCCCTTAGGAGTACAAACGGTTGTATTTAGATTTAAAGTTCTCATAATAGATATTTATTATGCTTTGTATTGGAAGCCTTTAGGAACCGACGTTTTTAGGAACCGGCGGACTTTCGCACCAGTCAGAATATGTGGCTTGAAAAAGGTGAAGATCCGGTAGTGGACCGAATTAGCGAAAGAATAGAAATGTTTACCGGTTTGAATATGGAGACAGCGGAGGGATTACAGGTGATTGGCAAATAATATTAAAATAGAATGAATTAGTAAAAATATAACAGCTGCAAAAGTAACAAAAGTGAACAGGGTAACGTTTTGATTTTTTTATAAATTCTTATTCTTACGCTTTATTACTACCCCAATCCTGTGTTGTTTATACTTTTCTGAGGGATTAATCATTAAGAAAATTTACCTATTTAAAATTGACAAGTTTCGTGGAAGAAAATTTGGAATTAAAAATTGAATCACAGCCACTTTACCTGATATATAAAATTAAGTTTTTCAAAATCTGGGTAACATTTTGGAGTTTAAGTTTTGATTAATGAAATGATAGTAATTAGAGTTTTAACGAAATAAGGTGCTTCTAAAAAACTTACGTAATTTGAACTCAAGCCTTTTTTTGTATTTTTATTCCTTCTAAAAGCATATTCTTAGTGAATCAGACACAATGTTGTATTTTTAATAATAATCCAAAAATAAATGACAAAATATCATGGGTGGCGCGGGAGCGCCATTGGGCGATTTAGCCCCGTGGCGCCGCGCCAACCATAATTAGAGAACGTGGGTAAATTTTGAAATTCAGAACCTTCTTCTTCTTCTTCTTCTTCTTCTTATTATTATTATTCCAACGCTCCATCCTTAAAAGTGATATTCCTCATTCGTTACTGATTCATTAAAAATAAACATGGGCTCATAAGAAAGAAGAAGGAATTACGCAACTTTCTTAGGAAGCACTTTTTTGATTTAAGTCCTTGTTATTGATTTATTGATCAAAATAAAAAATTTGAAAAATAGACAAATAAAAACTCCTAACCGCACAATAACAGCCTTTTGGCAACAATAAGGATTGTACAGAGCAGACAACCAACATCCCCTCACAAAAACCGCACAAAAAAAGCAGACCGGTTTTAATTGGTGGCAGACACGGTACAAGTTCCCAGCGCCATTTGCTTCAACGGAGCGGAAATCGGCGAAAACAACTGTACTTTTTTTAATTCTTGCATTACTGATGACAAAATTAATTCAAAGTTTTATTTATTAAAAAAAATAATAAGCGTCGGTGGCGCGTGGCGCACGCGCCGGTAGATAATCATCGGTGGTGCGGGGGTGCCACACTGCAATTTAACCCACCGCACCGCGCCAACTATACTTAGAGAACGTGAGTAAATTTTGTAATTCATGTTCATCATCTTTTTTTTATTATTATTTTTACTTTAGAATTATAATTGCAATCATTGGCGCAGGGCATCGCGCCAACTATGTTTTCAGAACGTAGGTAAACTTTGTCTGGAGCGCCACTGCACCGCACTAACTACAATTAAACAACGTGGGTAAATTTCGTAATTTAAATTCATCATTTTCTTCTTATTATTTTTTATTTAAAAAAGTATATCTCAGCAACGGAATGATTATAAACATATGTCATTGCGCAGCTAAAACTATAGTTTATTAGGCTATTTTTTAATTTACTTAAAAAAGTGGTAGACTTTTTAGAATTTAGATAATATTGTACACGATTGTGGTTTTCTTTTATATGTTTTTTTTTCTGTCTCTTTGTTTTGTTTCTTTTTGGTTTCTATTTTCTGGGTTTTTTAGCCTTGAAAAATGCTCTAAAGAGATAGAGCAGTAAAAAAGGGCGATTTTTCCCCGGGCGTATGTTTAGACAGAAAAGATGTGGACTAGTCTGAGATGGAGATTATGTTGACTATAGAAAGTTTGCATTTGGTTTGGCCAGCTAATCACTAAATAAAAATTTCTACCATATGATAATGATTTGTTTATACATTGATCTAATCACACAGCACTGTTGCATTTTTTTTTAGTTTGATAAAATGTCAATTGAAAAAATTATACTCACAGCAATCTTTGACAAGCGCGAAATCGCCACTTTTTCAAATTTATAGTTGTTTCTTACACATACAAATATAACCTTCAAATTGAAAAAAGTGGCGATTTCGCGCTTGTCAAAGATTGCTGTGAGTATAATTTTTTCAATTGACATTTTATCAAACTAAAAAAATGCAACAGTGCTCTGTGATTAGATCAATGTATAAACAAATCATTATCATATGGTAGAAATTTTTATTTAGTAAGCAGCTGGCCAAACCAAATGCAAATTTTCTATAGTCCACATAATGTCCATCTCAGACTAGTCCACATCTTTTCTGTCTAAACATACGCCCGGGGAAAAATCGCCCTTTTTTCCTGCTCTATTCTTAGAGCATTTTTCAAGGCTAGTTAATAATTATGACACGTTATTTGAAACATTTTAAATTATTTTCAAAAAATAATACGGAATTTATTAAAAAGTGTATTTTAAAACTTTTTCCTTTTTACAAAAAATTTATGTATATTTTTTGTTAAAGTGATGAACCATCTAAAAATTAATTTAGAATTTTAACGTTTTGTTGTGAAAATACTTTAATTGAAGTTATTGAAGACATTTTAGATGAAATTGAAAAACTATTTATAAAAAGAATATTGTACCACAATTTTCTGGTTTGTACAATGTTATCTAAATTCTAAAAAAATTTCACCGGTTGCATTAACCTTGTTAACTCGCACATTAAAAATATTTGAATTATTTTTGAAATAAAATTATGTTTTTGGTGTAACTGCCAAAGTTAATTCGTAATTTCCGTCTGGTTAACAAATTTTCTTTGTTTTAACTTTTTTCAGCCTAAATTAATAATATTTTCGTACCTAAAATTTAAAGATAACCTCATGGCCGAAAATCAATAATTTACTAAATATATAAATCTAGCTATAATATTATTCTAATACTGCCCAGTGCCTAGTTTATCTTAAATATAAATATTTTTAACTAGATTTTTTTGATTTTTTAAGAATATAAATTGATAAATTCGAAAATTTATGTAGTATTCATTTATTAATTATACAAGGTATTATTTTTATAAAACACTCAGATTTTCAAAAACTTTAGATAAATAATTATGGTTTGGGCGGTCACTATGATTCTCATCGCGATTTTGCTGGCAATGAAGATCCTACACCTCAGTTTTATGGGAAAGGAGACAGGATTGCGACAGTTTTAACGTATTTTCAGGTAATGCTACAGACAATTACAAACACTAAGTCATTTATTTGAAAACGGGGTGCACGAGAAACCAAACCATGTTTAGATAATTATAAGATGGGACAAGAAAAATACGCTGTATGTGTGTGTACTCTCCAACTTAAGGTTTGTGAAACGCTTTTAAGTACAAGCATTGGTAAAAGCCGATTATGTTTCTTTTTTTGTTTATGGCCTATGGTGTAATGGATAGCACGCCAGCGACTTTGGAGGCTACAGGTTTAATTCTTGTATTGGCCAAATTTTTCAATAAAAAACACTATATAAATTTAACTTTAAATCAAGGAGCTATTTTAGCCAATAAGTAAGGAGTTTAAAATCATTGAAAAATTGGAAATTAAGGCTAAAAAATTGGAAATTTAAGCCCTAAGCACGAATTTGCTTAGGTTTAAAAAACTTCAAAAGTGTAATTTTAAGTTTCTAGTTGTAGGCCTCAAATTCAATCTTAAGATTTTTTTGGTTACAGGGTTCTTAAATTGCAGGTTTTGCATATGTTACAAAAGAATTGCTGTATAATGCTTTTTTTCGTAAACTATTTGGTAAGTTTTGGTTCCTGTGTGAATTAAACCGCAATTAGACCTGGAAACTTTAATTTAGTGGAAATTATTTTTGGAAAAATAAATATTAAAGGTAATTTTGACTGAATGCAGATATATAATTGCAAAAACTTACAGTTAGCTATTAGAAAATACTGCTTTTATTTTGATTTAAAACTGTTTGATTTCAAGTGTTCAGAAACAAATCACAAAAATTTTTTTGTTTTAAAATGCTGTTAACAAAATTACGACCAAAAAGCCTTCGATTACCATGCAGTTCATTTCGATGATCATTGCAATAAATACGTTAAATTCTTTAAATACTTTTCGTGTAAATATTTTGTTTATAGCACATCAGTAATTACTTTAGAGTCCTGACGCCGGTGGTGCAACCGTGTTTCCTGACATTGGCGTATACGTTTTACCAGAAAACTACGCCAGCGTCTTTTGGCACAACTTGTACCCCTGGGGACTTGGCGACAAACGAACTTTACACGCTGCCTGCCCTGTTCTCTATGGAACAAAGGTGGAGTATAAACTCTTAAAATCAATTAAAATGCTATTTACCTAAATTTTTCTGTAGCAAAACTTTTTGAAAATACTCTATCACTATTATTTTCAGTGGTATTAATCAATTTCCAACGTTCACCTTTAAAGTTTAAGATGCTCGAGTATACCAGAGGTCACAATATCAACTTTTCAAAAAGAAAGACATTGGTTTTAGGTAAATACTATAGGTAAATTTGTCGTAGCTGCGACTCCCGCCTTTTTGTATACGCCAATAATCGCTTAAAATTGTTTTTCGCTTAGTAAATCTACTAATCAGTGTAATAGTAGCAGAAACCGTGTGTTGGCACTGGTCCAACTTTTCCTCGGTGGTAAAATCGGGAATGCGTTTACATTCTTTCAGTATTAAAATAATTTTAGCACTCGCATAACTTGTAAAACTCGCACGCGCTTGTTGTTCTCCGCGCAGGAGGACCAACGGCCGTAAGTTATTGAAATGGTTTACACCGTTAAATTGTTGCGTGAATTTAATATACGGTAGTAGGCGAAAAATAAACCACACCTACGTTTACAGCTAGGAGTATTTTACGTATAGTGAGTTAAGTTTGCATGCATTTTATCGAGTTCAAGCACTGATTAATCCATTTTTTTATTTTTCATCAAATAAAAATTAAAATAATTTAATTTCTTTTTACAAAAAATGTCTGTTTTGGTCTTTTTTTATTTTCAAACTATAGGCAAATAAAATCTAGCTGACCTCGAAAATTGTAGTATTAAATCGAGTATTTAACAACAAAACCGTTTAAAAATTTTAATGAAAGCTGTTTAATAATAAAGAACGAAACCCGATTCAATAATTATTTATCAAATTACTTCACTTAAAATCCAAATGCAAATTTTTAAAGGGTCAAAGTTGCTTAATTTTTGTATATCTTGTAAAAAGGTGGAATTAAAAAACTGCTGCGTTCTTATTTGTTTTTAAAAAAAAACGTCATAATCGCATACTTTTAATTGGTCCCCTCACTCATGTCTGCATACTAATTTTTGACGATAGCCAGATGCAATATCTAGACAAATATTGAATCAATTTTAACAATCAAGGAAACAAATTAAAGTAGAAAATTGCAGCTTTTTTGAGTGTATATTTTGTAACTGAAATTTTTATAACCATTAAGCAATCTTTCAAGTTCAGAGTTATCGAAAAAATGCCACTTTTTGGGGGTCATATCTCCTGAACCACTGGAGATATTTTTATGAAAAAATTTTTGTGGGCTATTGGGTGCAGGGATAAGGTTTTTACAAAAAATTGTCAAAATCAAAAACAAAAAGTTTGACTCCACACGGCATCTTTAAGCAAAAAAACATCTTAATACTGAAGATTAATACCTTATTTAAACAATTTTTTATGTTTCAAAAAAACGTCACAAATGCATTATTAGTGCACTTGTGACGAGTGCAGTTCTGATTCAATTATTTAATTAATTAACACGTTAGTTAATTAATTAACGTGTCAATTAATTAATAGGTATAATTCATAATTTTAATAATTTATTAATTATAAATTAATTAATAACTAATTAATTAATTAATGTCCTATCATGTGTCTCTTACGTTTTTACGAGGTTAGCTAGGTATAATTCAACTATGTATAAAAAATATTTAAACCTTTAAAAAAAAACAATATAGTATCAATTTTTGGGTAAAAAAATTTAATATAATTTGTTAAGCAAATCCCTTGTTTAAAATCGTTGTTACTCTGACACAAAGAGTCACAATCAGCATAAAATCAACGTGACTCTGACTCATTTTGTTTACACTATTTGTATGGTAAAGAATAAACAGAATCACATTTACTAGTATTTTACGACGCTTCTGACTCATTGTGTCACAGCCGACGAAATGTTATTTGCAAAACCCTATTTTTATTATGTTTATTTTTTGTGCACTACATTTAAAAAAAAATACTTTTAGAAGCTCTAAATAATTGATGTTGTATAATTTTTCCTGCTGTAAATTTTAAAAAAATGCCTTGCTTCACACCTTTTTATTCTTTAAATCGTTTGGCAATTTTTAAGTATAAATTTAAGTTTATACGTGCGTCGGTTATGAGTAGTTTATAAATAAATAAATTTTTAAGTTAAATAAATAAATAAATAAATAGTTTATACTACACTACACTTAAGTGGGTGGCGAACAAATGGATACACGAATATGGACAGGAGTTCAGTAATTCAAACTGTGGACTTACTCCAGACTCCAGACATAACTTAAAACGATTTCAACATTCAACATGATAATTATGACAGCAAAAAGTGATATGAGTGAATTGGACACGTGACAATGAAACAGAAGATTTGCGACTGACTTGAAAATTTCAGATTTTCTAATTCGTTTTGTGCGTGCAGTATTGCTTAAAAAATTAAAGAAATTTATTGCTTGCAATATTGCAGTGGAAATGGTTACAGAAAATGGCACTCGCACCACTACAACGGTACTCCACGCAAAACTGCAAGCAAAACACGGATGCGAGGTTAAGAAAACGATATTAATACGCAAAAACGTATTACAATATGATGATTGGTCTTTCTTGGGCAACTTTGTGATTGGAATAAAGTTTAGCGCACTTTGTGGGATTTTTTATTGCTGTTTTGCAAAAGCTGTGTCAAGAATGCATAAAAGTTGAATAATTTCTAACTGTGTTAAACAATTGTTTAAATATGTTAAGCAATCGATATGTATTTTTTATGATGTAGAAATAAAATTTTTACGGTCGCAGTTTTTTGTTGGAAATCTAAAAAACGCTAAAAGCGAAATTCATAGATGCAATTTTTTAACATAATACTGTAGAATAATTGAACTTATTTAAAATATTTTATGTTAACATGCAAACTAATTTATACGTCAAATTCAACAAAAAAACGTTGAATCTTTGACGAAATTACGTAAAAAACCTCATCAAAGGTTTTACGTTTTCAGGTTTTTTGTTTGAGATTTCTCAGTTAATATGTAAAATAATCTACAGTATTACGTAGAAAAATCGTCTTGAAGATTATTTCACAAACTGTAGATTATTCCACAGGTCCTTGTAGATTTTTTTCATGAGAACAAATCTACACTGTCGCATAATTTACAAATAATTGTCGGGCATTCTGTTTTCTTATGTTTTTTATAGTGTTTATTAATGTAGGTAAAAAATATTGTCTTAATAACAATAATTTAATTTCTTGTCTTCATGGTTGTATACTTCTGACCAAATATTTTTCTATCTGAGTTGCAGCTATAACTTTTTGAAGAAAAAATGTTTTAATATCAAATAAAACCATTTATTATATAATGCATTAGATACACACACTAACAGAATTACAATAAAAGTAAAACCAGCATATTATCAAATAAAAATTAGAAAAAAAGTTATACAGTCATAGCAGCCTGCACTACTAAACATGCAACTTCTTGTCCTTTGGTAGCAGCATCATTACTCTTGATGTGAATAATAAGCTCCCAGGCCTTCTATAATTAGGAACAAAATTGTAGTTAGCATAGGCTTATATCCTAAAGATATTGGTCTTGCAGAAAAGCGCACTATAGTAGTATCAGAAACTATCACATAATGAGAAAGAAAATATGTTACTTGATATATACTTCATACTTTGCAAACACATTTATTTTTAGCTAGAGCGCACCCGATTTATGGCGCACCCCAATTAGGAATTTGGATTTTGCTAATTAGGGTTTTTTCTGCTATAATAAACGTGTCATAATGTCATAATTTTTATTATATTCACAAAATTTTTATTTTTTCTTTATTATATTTTTTTTTATTTTTTCTTGGAATTTAGATTATTTTAGCCCTAATTAAGACACGCGATAATTAAGGCTATATGAGCCTAATTAGGACCATTAAACGCTATAAGTGGGACCACCCATAAAAAATCCATAAATAGCACATCTGAGTGTTATAGGTCGTGCCTTATGCGAGTAACTGTTTCTAAGAAATAAAGTCACATATTTTTTTAGTTTTATTTTATATATTTTTGGTAGGATTTATAAAGCTGACTAAAAAGTCTTATTTCCTTTTTTTTTGCCAAATTTAAATACCCTAAAACTTGAAAAAGTTTGAAATTACAAGACTACAACTCACACACTACTTATAATGGACAAGTTTTTGTACAGGACAAGGAGCAATAAGCAAAAGTGAAAAAAAAACTAAAAATTAAATATTATAACTTACTCCACTTAATAAAGGCTTGATTACTGACATAATGGGTTTAAATTGTGATAAGTCCACGGATTGTGATAAAGTCAGTTGACCAGGTTGCAAAGGACAATTGTGACCAAGTTTGCATCCATCAATATTGTTACTGAAAATAGTAAAAATTCAAGTGAAAAACTGAAACGAATTTTTTTAACGTAAAATTGTAAGTAATTTTTTAGAAACAAACTAGCAATTAATTTCTTATAAAAAAGAATCAATCACGAATTATTAGAAGCTAGTCTAGATGATTTGCCGTTTTCGTTAATTGACTATTTAACAACAAAAAAATTTAAAAGTTTGAAAAAGCTATTTAAGTTTAAAGATAAAATACCTTATTTTAACAATTATTAATCAAATTAGTAGATTTCGAACAGAAATTCAGTTTTTTTAAGGGCTAAAATTTATGGATATTTTTTATATTGCGAAAAAGTTTTGGTTATGAAAAAAAACTTCGTTTTATGATTTTTTATAATTTGTAACAAGGCAAGCTTTTAAAAATTTTACATTTCAATCTGTTTTTTTTTAATGTCATAATATCAGTTGAATTGGTTCTTTAATCTACGTTTACAAGTTTTTTATATGAATAAAGGCGTCTAATTTGCGAGACATTTTGATTTTGCGACGGGAGTGCCGACCCAAATTTTGCTATGCTGACAGGTTAATAGCAATGATTTTAAAAATTAGTTTATCATAAGTATAACAAAATATATTAAACAAAATTAAAACTGAGTAGGCTATATATTAAAACAGAATATAAAACTTTCAAATAATTATATTACTTACATAGTACAAGGGAAATTCAAGTGTTTAAATTTTTATTTAAGTTTTCGTGTTTCTAAAAAAACTTTGTTAAAATAAAAAAAGGCACTGTCGTACTGTGACAACTCTTTTTGTCGCAATATTTCAGAAGTATGACGCCCAAAAAAGTGTAAATAAAATCAACGGACGATAATGTAAATGCATTACGTTACACTTTGATGTTTGAAAGCTGGAGATTAAGTGTTCAAATTGTGTATGTCCATTATATTGTAAAACTGCTAAAATACTCCATTGATTTGTTTTTAAAATTGTTTTCTTATCAAACTTTGCTTTATTCACATTTTATTTCTGATTCTCAAAAAGTCGTTAAAATATTTTTGGTAAAATACTATTTTCATTAAAAAAAAACGTTTTACAGAAGGCCGAATGTGTGGACTTCCTTCCATGAGCAAGTACTGGAAAACCAGCCGTTGGTATAGTAGCGCAAAGACACGTCGCTCAGCAGTGTATTGTACGTCCCACCGTTGTTCTGGGATACGGCCTTAATATTAATAGACGATCCAACATTGATCGGGTACACACTTTGCCCGTTTCCATCCACCACATTCACCGATTGCACTTGAATTACATCTCCTAAAACATGCTAATTGGAATCAAAATCAATGTTTTGAATCATTTAAAGTTTACAAGTCCAAATACAATTTCAATTGCTAGTCAGAAGTAAACTTTTAATTTATAGTTTAACGATCACAGATAGAATTCTGCATTTCCAATCTAGTCAGTCGATCAAATTATGTCATGGCTACTCCTGCCAGTGTTTGACTGCAGTTTGCTTATCCAACGTTACTGCGTTTTTTATCACGACGAAAAAATGAGCAGATTAGCTGATTTAGGCACAACTGGTGGTACCCTGTACAAAGGCAAAAACAGAATAAAATTAGAGAAATAATTTGACACAAGATAAAAAAGTATTTTTTCAAAAAGTCAGCTGAGATTGTATCCGAAAACTACTCGTTGTTTGCTACTTTACTGGATATTTACTTATCTTCAGATATAAATGTTTTAATATTAATCAATCAAGGCAATAACAGTAAAATGATATGCATGCAATAATTTAAAAAGTAATATTTACAAATATTGTTAATGTGTCTATGGAGCTACCTAGAAAGATTAAAAAAAAATTTCGTACAAATTTAAAGGATTACAAAATGTTTTTGGTATCGATACATACACAAAACCGTGTTCCTACACAAGCCTAAAACGATGGCATTGCCTTACATTGTTTCATTGTTTATGTAATCGTGTGATTTTTGAGCAAATTTATTAAAATTTATTTATTTTTATAATGAGTTTTTATTTAGTGTTGTTAAGACAGAAGACCGAAAAATTAGTTATGCAAGGGAGTTTTGTAATAGAAGGGTTATCCCTATACATGGGCAAGTTGGTCCGGAGTGGGGGGTGTTAAACGCTAAATTAGAGGGGGGGTTAAAATCCGAGAAACGCAAAACACCCATATCGTTTTTTTCTGGAGTGCATTTTACCCATATCGTTTTCCAATTTTAAAGAAAAAATAGGTAAAAAACGCTAATTTTAGGTTAAAAAGCTCTTTTTATAGCGTTTTTGAGCTTTTTATTGCTTAAAACATTCATTTTGACCTCAAAATTAAAGTTTGGAGGCAGTTAGAAGTCATTTTAAAGACATTTTTTTCTTCATTTTTCCGAAATTGGGGGGTTAACCTTTTCTCCCCTCCACTTCTAAGTGGTGGGGGGGGGGTTAAACCCTCCCTCTTAGAATTGGGGGGGAGTTATCCCCCCAACCCTTCCGTGCTCATGTATGGTTATCCTCCTTTAGAAACTTTAGAAGTAAACAAAATATCGAACCGTGAAACCTGTCGACTCAAAGGTTTTTGGAAATTTAAAAATCATCTTAAATGGTTAAAATTAATAAAGATCTTGTTTTAAATATTAATAATTTTCAATACTTAGTTAAATACTATTTATATAAACTAAAATTTTTGGAGAAGAACTCTATATTTTTAAAAAGTCATAGACTGCTATAATAGTTTCCCCGATTTAAAAAAAAAAACATGAGTTTTAACATACCACTTCCGCAGTTGAAAAAATGTATGGCCGTTTTTGTGTTATTCGGGTATTTGCTAGTGCATCCCAAGCTAACTGCAACTAAACCAAATAAGCAAAACAAGTTGAGCATTTTTGTTTACCAAGCAGATAGAACAGCCCGATATTACCAAAATACAATAGAATATCAAAGTGTCGTGATGCAGTTAATTTAAAGCATTTATATGAAATCTCTTGGGAGTTTTAACACCTGGTTAAATCAGACCATCTTACGATTTTACTATTACAAAAATTGACGTTTTTATAAACTTAGCACTAACTTCAATTTGCCATAAATGCAAAAAACAAGCTTCACATAGCAATTTATATATATATATATATATATATATGTTATTTTTGTTTTTAAATAGTAAAAATATTATTTTCTATTTTTTATCATAACGGTTAGTTATATTTTTTTAATTAATAAATGACTGTATAAACGTTTTGTTTTACTAAATTTTAGCAAAGTTTTTTGTTCTGACAGTTTATATATTATTATAAGCAGATTTTAAGGTGCCAACAAGATAGTAAGTGGCAGAAGTTTCAACCTTATTCAAAATAGTGCCAAATCTGAGTTTTGTGCAAATATAATTTTTTTGTTTGTCTTTTTTTGGCAACGCACTTCGAGAGAACGTAGATTTAACATGTATTTTTTCTCTTTAAGCACATCTAACGTCTTCTAAGTTAATTAAGAATTATTTATCAAAATAAAATCTCTTTACACAACATCTCGCAATCGTCTAAAAATGACTCACAAACATTTTTTTACAAAAATATTGTGATCTTATAATGGTGAAATAATTTTACCATGTTTTTTCGACTTGATTATAGTTTTTCTATAGACAATACTAAAAGATTGTTTTTATTTGATATTAGTGCTGGGTTTAATAACTATTTTAGTTTTCATTTTAGGTGTAAAAATGGTCTGATTATTAGCGTGTCATTTTTAAAACCATATGTTCCTGTAAGTTTCAGTGATGAAAGCGCTTGATTATAGAACATGCGTATTTTTAAAATAAGCACGTGTATTAAACTGTAATTTGGCACAGTTTTCAAACTCTCGCGAGGTGAAATCCGTTCACCGCTTTTTTAAGCTCTGCGGGTCACGAATTTTTCAAAATACATAGTAAACATTGCAAGTAAAATAAGATATATTCAATAAGTCTTTAAATATCCGTGACAAGAGGGAAGTAACCGAATGATGAAGGCGGGCGTGGCCAAACAAGACGTTACTACTTTGAAATCATGTTAATACGTTGATATTTAATACCTTAATATTTTTGATTTTATAATTTTTTTGGACAGAAGCGAGACCGGTGCGAAACGGTAAGATCGCAGTTAGTAGCAATTTTACAAAAATATAGCAATTATTGACAAGCTCCCTACTGCGCCAATTTTTTCTTATCCTTTCTATTTTCTTTAGTGACCGGGTTCAACCGGACTGGGGCCTGTCCATTAACGGTGTATTAACCTTTTAGGATTCTTTCCGCTGCATATCTGCAGAAAGGATTCCACGCCACCGCTGCTCAGTTCCTTTCTATTTTAGTAACCGGGTTCAATCGGACTGGGGCCGGTCCATTAACGACACATTAAGCTAGGATTCTTTCCGCTGCATATCTGCTGAAAGGATTCCACGCCACCGCTGCTCCGTGTTAAAGTTGACCGGCTTCTTGCCGGGACGCGGAGTTTAACACAGTGCAACACTGGCGCGGAATACCTTCAGCGGATTTGCAGCGCTTTTTGGACGAAAAAACCCCAAAGGTTTAACTACCGGCTAAGTTAGGCGGTTATTACAAAAAGCTTTCATTCTTAGTTTTGCTTTGTTTTTTCAGTAAAGTTTCATATTTTTTGTTTTAAATTTAAAACACATAATATTTTACAAATTTTTTTAACAATATGATAGATATACAAACTATACATAGCTATTTGGGTATTGAAGCCGTTTTTTTAATTTAAATTATATGATTGCATTATTTTCTAATTTATGCGTTGGAAAATCATTTATTTTAATAGACCACAACTATAGGCAAATAAAATCTATTTCACCGCGATATTTACAGTATTGAATCGACTATTTAATTACAAAAACATTCAAAATTTCTCACTAAAGCGGATTAATAACAAAAATTAAAAACTGTATTTTAATAATTATTTATCAAATTACTTAATTTGTAACCCAAACCCAAATTTTTTAAGGGTTAAACTTGGTTAATTTTTATATAATTTGTGAAAAGGTGGAATTAAAAAAAATTCTGCGTTTTTATTTGTTTAAAAAAATCGTCATTACCGCACAATTTTAATTGGTCCCCTAATGTTTGCATTATAATTTTCAGCGTGAGCCAGATATAATTCAATCATAAAAATATTTAAACTAAAAAATGTTGCTGTAAAATATTAGAAAAATTTTATAAAGAGGCCTTTTTTATAACCGATTAACTTATCCGGTAGTTAACATGCCGTTAGTGGACTGGTTTTTTCTTCCGTCTGTTACGGTGGGAAACCAAAAGTGGATGGAATTGAATAGACATTAAGGTGAATGGAATTCACTTTCTGAAAACCAGGTTTCAGCCAAATCCTTTTCTATTTTTAAGAAATCGTAAAATTACGAATCATTTTAAGGCTTATAATTTAAATTTTGAATTATACTTTAGTAAGTGTGTTTTTATTACAATGTTTTTGTATGCATAAAGATTGGTTCGCATTTCGAACAAATAATTTTGTTAGTGATAATTGTTTTTCATATATTTGTAATGTTTTTGTTACTAGAATAAACAACTTTTAACTTTTGACTTTGGATCGGGTTCACTTTTGAATCGCGTCTGATATCAAATATCGTCACACACACAACAAGCAAAGAGATAAATTATAAAAATTTGTTGGCTTGTAATATCTAAGTAATCACAATTATGCTTTAAACTCCTATGAATTTTTTAGTTTAAGACGACAGTAGCCTACAGTAGGTCAAACATCACAAATTAACTTTTGCTGCCACGTGGAACTCACGCATTATTTAAAATCATGCCATAATATTTGTGCTAAAAACTGGGAGTGAAAGCACACTGTCTTGTTTATTTTAAACCAAAAACATTAAAGCAAGTGTTAAAGTATAAACATCTTTCATGTGTCGAGCAAAATTATGACACGAGGCAAATGCTAAAACTCCCACAGAATACAAATCTAATTGAAGAATTCCTATAAAAGGAGCTAGGCAAAAGGTAAAAAACCTTTTGTACATTTAAAATTAAAAATGTTCAATAATTTAATTTTGATTTTTATAACCGTAATTTCAAACACAAGCGCATGTAGCAGTTTGTACCCTAACAACACCGCAACTGCAATACACTTTTGGAACTGTCAATCTGGTTTGTTGATTTTTTTTAAGCAGATAATTAATAATTGATAATTGAGCTGTCTGTCTGCACAATAATAATATTATGATTTTTATAGTGTATTTCTTACCAATTAAAAATTAAAAGGCTAAAGGTATGCTTTAAACTTTATTAATTTGTTTTTAGTGTTTTATTACAGTTTTACTATAACACGTCACTTGTGATAGGGATAACAAAAAAACAGTAATTAAAATAAAACAACAAATATATCCAAAAAAAACTTTTTTATAGTTAAGTCTTGAGGCTCATGTTTATTGTTATTTTAAAAAATAAGTCAAAAATTTTTCTTCAAAACTAAGATTCGAATTTATATCAAAAAGTTGTCGCAGACGCTATAACCCCTTTGTATGTAATTTTAAATGTATATGACGGGGTTTTCTTTTTTTTATTATTTATTATATTATTATTTTTTTTTTTATTAAGTTTTATATACCCGGCAAATTAAAAATATTTTTAAATAAATTAGACATTAGAATATCTTTTTTAAAAACCATAAACACCCATTTTTAAAATGTATGACACTCTTGTTTTTGTTTTTAGTAAAATTAAATCTTTCTTATAACACATTTAAATAAAAAAATCAAACAAATCGAAAAAAACAAACAAATTGGACACCAAATTTAGGCAATGCGTTATTGGAGCTGTAAGCAAAACACATTTGGCCGGTCAAAAAATTTTGTTAACTTGGAACCGTGAAAATGGGAGATTATAAAGTAAAAATTACATTGGAGTTAGGCTTATGTACATGTTTTAGCGATTTTAAATTTTTAAATCCAAGTTTGCTACTTGATGCTACAAGTTCCCCGTTTTTGGCTCCAAGTTCCTTCAGCTCAAAACTGACCAAAACCTACTTTAAATAACCTTATAACTCAATTAAACCAATTACGTTAATTATTGGTTTAAACCAAAACTAAATTAATAGTTGCAGCGACTAAATTTTAAAATCACGCTAAAGAACAAAAAAAATCATAAATTTTCACTAATATTAAGTCTAAAATTTAACGATTTCACGCTCCTTTGTTTCAACTACACTCCTTATCAATTTAATAATTACTTTTTCTCAATAAAAACGGGCGTCTCGAGTGTAATGCAAGTTTTACAAGCATTTTACCTGCCTTCATTCAGAACTTATCCGCCTTCTTCCCACGTCCAACCTGCCTCTATCTGCCTCTATTGCATAATTATCTGCCTCCACCCTGCCTCCTACCTGTCCTAGCAGTTTTTTTGTCTCCTACCTGCCTCCAGTCTTCTGGAGGCAGATTAGAGAATCGTCCTTACCGGGCTAATTTTACAGGTGCTCAAATCGTATTCAATGCCGTGATTGTGACGGATGGACACAATCAAATGAACTATCCGGTAAACATTAGCAGAACCGTGAATTTAACCGCGAGTTCTCTGAATACCGGCGGGACCGTCAACAGCTTGTTGGTGGATTTTTCCTTGGCCTACTATCATAGAGATTGGTGGAAAACTTGCAAGTGGCAAACTATTCCAACTTTCGGACTTCTGTAAGTTGTTTTATCATCTCAAAAAATATTCGTGGGATATAAATAATTATCTGATATGATTATAAAAAGACAGAGCAGACAGATTAGTATATAATTAAGTGCCTGCTTTTGATGTTCCGTCTTGAAAGTTTACTAGCAAATATTTAATAGATCAACAAGTGGCTATGAAACAAGAATTTTATGAAAGCAGAAAAGTAATATTGTATGATTTATTTAAAACAAAACATAAATCATAAAGTCCAGGTTGAATTTTTAAAGTTATATTTTTTACAGAATACAAATGGTTAAGTAAGCTCCAGAGCCGTTGGCTATTACATGAGCGATAAAGGTTTCTCAAGCTTAAAATATGTTTTTAATTATTTTATCAGTTTTTTATCTATTTCAACAAGTTTTAAAATATTATTGAGTGTGCAAAAAACTGATAAAAGTATAAACTTGGGCTGGTTGGAAAGCATGAGGTACTCCATAAGTTTTTTTTGTCAACCAGCAGAATTAGATTATTTCATCTGAAAAATTTCCGTTTTTAAATAGCATAGTTAATAAAACTGGTGTACTAACCTTAAAAATATAAAAAGAGCAGGAGAAAAGGGGAGATTTTAATTCCCACGTGAGTTAATAAATAGGACTAGGGGCAGAAAAACTGTTTCTTGAATTAAGCTAAAGGCTGGTTTATACTTATGATAAAACGGCCTTTGGACAAAGTCCAAAGGACAATTTTAGAAAAGCCAAAGCGTCCTTTGGACTTTTGCCTTTGGACGAAGTATGAATGCTACTTAAAATTTGTCCTTTAGACAAAGTCCAAAAGACAAAATTCAAAAGGAAAAGTCCTAAGGACAAGAAAGTGTGAACACGTTGTCCTGTGGATTTTGTCCTTTGGACAAAGTCCAAAGGACGTTTTCACGTTGTATGATTGCCCTTTGGACAAAGTCCAAAGGGTCCAAAGACTAGTTCTTTGGACTTTGTCCAAAGGACGTTTTGTCATAAGTATGAACCATCCTTAACTCTGTTTTTCTGGATTTTTATGTAATATGTATCAAGCAATGACGTTTTTTTACCTTTACACTATTTTTGTCTGTTTTAAAACATGTCCAGATTGTAAATCAACTAATATGTATACTGGAACAGTTTGTTTGTTTTTGATTGAAATGCTTTTTTTGGTTGGGTTTTTTTGTTCTTTTGTTGTTTTGTTTTTTTTGCAAGTTAAAAAAAAAATCCAATGTATTTAATTGGTATTTATTTAATATTTATTTAATGAAAAATTTTAAAAAGTATTTTAATAATATTCAATTCGTTATTATTATTCAATGCGATTATTATCACGGTTATTTTATTAGTATTTTATTCAAATAAAAATTTTTGCATTTTTAACCGCTATTATAAGCTAAGCAAAATATTTTTCTTCGTTTTTTAAAATTATTAAATTTTAAAACTTTTGACATAAACTGTAATGTTTAGTTATAATTCAAAGTTTACAGCGAGTTTAGGATCACAAAACAATTGATCTTATTTTCCATTGTAAATATGAAAAATATTTTTTCAATCAAAGAGATTTTTCAGTTACAGTTGTGACAAGGAATCTTTTAACTACTATGCGATCATGTTGTTCTTGATCTTTATACAAACTTTTATTAATACTATTTTACCGTTTAGTTGTTACTCTGACACAATCAAACAAAAGCATCGTAAAATACTTGTAACTGTGACTCTTCTTATTTTATTTTATTTTATTTTATTTATTTATTTACTTGTCATTTTAAAGAAAAGTACCATTAATATTACAAACATAAAAGTTAATCAAATATATTTATCAAGAAAAAAAAATGACAAGAGGGCAGGTAAAGGTCGAAGCACTTATATACCTCCCTAAACCTAACAAAATACTTTAATTCTCAAATTAGTACACACGATAAAAGTTCTTTAAAAATTTTTTTCGTTAGATCTAATTATCTAATATTTTTTATAACAAACACAAAGAGTCACAATTGTTACAAAATCAACTTCTCTCTGACTTAGTTTGTTTATATTATTTCTGTGTTCCGATATAAGAAGAGTCACAGTTACAAGTATTTTACGATGCTTTTGACTCATTGTGTTAGAGTAACGACTAAACGGTAAAATAGTATTAATAAAAGTTTGTATAAAGATCAAGAACAACATGATCGCATAATAGTTAAAAGATTCCTTGTCACAACTGTGACTGAAAAATGTCTTTGATTGAAAAAGTATTTTTCATATTTGCAATGAAAAATAAGATCAATTGTTTTGTGATCCTAAACTCGCTGTAAACTTTGAATTATAACTAAACATTACAGTTTATGTCAAAAGTTTTAAAATTTAATAATTTTAAATAACAAAGAAAAATATTTTGCTTAGCTTATAATAGCGGTTAAAAAATACAAAATATTTTAATTGAATAAAATACTAATAAAATAACCGTGATAATAATCGCATTAAATAATAATAACGAATTGAATATTATTAAAATACTTTTTAAAATTTTTCATTAAATAAATATTAAATAAATACCAATTAAATACTTTGGATTTTTTTTTGCAAAACAAATCCCAAAAAAATACTTTGAAATTTTTATTCAAACTGAAATATTGGCAATGCAAAAAAGTGGCAAAGTTATACACATAAACCAAAAAAAGCATTTCAATCAAAAACAAATTTACATATTAGTTGATTACAATCTGGACATGTTTTAAACAGAAAAAAATAGTCTAAAGGTAAAAAACGTCATTGCTTGATACATATTACATAGATTTCCAGAAAAACAGAGTTAAGGATGGTTCATACTTATGACAAAACGTCCTTTGGACAAAGTCCAAAGGAATAGCCCTTTAAACTTTGTCCAAAGGGCAATAATACAACGTGAAAACGTCCTTTGGACTTTGTCCAAAGGACAAAATTCACAGGACAACGTGTTCATACTTTCTTGTTCTTAGGACTTTTCCTTTTAGATTTTGTCTTTTGGATTTTGTCTAAAGGACAAATTTTAAATAGCATTCATACTTCGTCCAAATGCAAAAGTCCAAAGGACGTTTTGGCTTTTCTAAAATTGTCCTTTGGACTTTGTCCAAAAGCCGTTTTGTCATAAGTATAAACCAGCCTTTAGCTTAATTGAAGACACAGTTTTTTGCCCCTAGTCATATTTATTAACTCACGCGGGGATTAAAGTCGCCCCCTCTCTTCTGCTCTTTTTCTAAGATTAGTATACCAGTTTTATAAACTAAAGCTATTAAAAAATTGAAATTTTTTAGATGAAATAATCCAGTTCTGCTGGCTAACAAAAAAAACTTATGGAATACCTCATGCTTTCCAACCAGCCCAAATTTATACTTTTATCAGTTTTTTTGCAAACTAAATTATATTTTAAAACTTGTTGAAGTAGATAAATAACTGATAGAATAATTAAAAACATATTTTAAGCTTGAGAAAGCTTTATCGCTCATGTAATAGCCAACGGCTCTGGAGCTTACTTAAACCATTTGTATTCTGTAAAAAATATAACTTTAAAAATTCAACCTGGACTTTATGATTTATGTTTTGTTTTAAATAAATCATACAATATTACTTTTCTGCTTTCATAAAATTCTTGTTTCATAGCCACTTGTTGATCTATTAAATATTTGATAGTAAACTTTCAAGACGGAACATCAAAAGCAGGCACTTAATTATATACTATCTGTCTGCTCTGTCTTTTTATATCCATATCAGATAATTATTTATAACCCACGAATATTTTTTGAGATGATAAAAGAACTTACAGAAGTCCGAAAGTTGGAATAGTTTGCCACTTGCAAGTTTTCCACCAGTCTCTATGATAGTAGGCCAAGGAAAAATCCACCAACAAGCTGTTGACGGTCCCGCCGGTGTTCAGAGAACTCGCGGTTAAATTCACGGTTCTGCTAATGTTTACCGGATAGTTCATTTGATTGTGTCCATCCGTCACAATCACGGCATTGAATACGATTTGAGCACCTGTAAAATTAGCCCGGTAAGGACGATTCTCTAATCTGCCTCCAGAAGACTGGAGGCAGGTAGGAGACAAAAAAAAACTGCTAGGACAGGTAGGAGGCAGGGTGGAGGCAGATAATTATGCAATAGAGGCAGATAGAGGCAGGTTGGACGTGGGAAGAAGGCGGCTAAGTTCGGAATGAAGGCAGGTAAAATGCTTGTAAAACTTGCATTACACTCGAGACGCCCGTTTTTATTGAGAAAAAGTAATTATTAAATTGATAAGGAGTGTAGTTGAAACAAAGGAGCGTGAAATCGTTAAATTTTAGACTTAATATTAGTGAAAATTTATGATTTTTTTTTGTTCTTTAGCGTGATTTTAAAATTTAGTCGCTGCAACTATTAATTTAGTTTTGGTTTAAACCAATAATTAACGTAATTGGTTTAATTGAGTTATAAGGTTATTTAAAGTAGGTTTTGGTCAGTTTTGAGCTGAAGGAACTTGGAGCCAAAAACGGGGAACTTGTAGCATCAAGTAGCAAACTTGAATTTAAAAATTTAAAATCGCTAAAACCTGTACATAAGCCTAACTCCAATGTAATTTTTACTTTATAATCTCCCATTTTCACGGTTCCAAGTTAACAAAATTTTTTGACCGGCCAAATGTGTTTTGCTTACAGCTCCAATAACGCATTGCCTAAATTTGGTGTCCAATTTGTTTGTTTTTTTCGATTTGTTTGATTTTTTTATTTAAATGTGTTATAAGAAAGATTTAATTTTACTAAAAACAAAAACAAGAGTGTCATACATTTTAAAAATGGGTGTTTATGGTTTTTAAAAAAGATATTCTAATGTCTCATTTATTTAAAAATATTTTTAATTTGCCGGGTATATAAAACTTAATAAAAAAACAAATAATAATATAATAAATAATAAAAAAAAGAAAACCCCGTCATATACATTTAAAATTACATACAAAGGGGTTATAGCGTCTGCGACAACTTTTTGATATAAATTCGAATCTTAGTTTTGAAGAAAAATTTTTGACTTATTTTTTAAAATAACAATAAACATGAGCCTCAAGACTTAACTATAAAAAAGTTTTTTTTGGATATATTTGTTGTTTTATTTTAATTACTGTTTTTTTGTTATCCCTATCACAAGTGACGTGTTATAGTAAAACTGTAATAAAACACTAAAAACAAATTAATAAAAGTTTAAAGCATCCCTTTAGCC
>JASAMX010003927.1:0-13469 GCA_030248175.1 Microlaimidae sp. YZB2_3 | reverse complement strand
ACACAATGCAAATTTTTGTAAAAACACCATTATCTTCTTTTTGTCTTTGATTCAAAACACAACTTTGTATATTTCAAATTGACACGCTTTTTGTACACATCACAGATTCAATAGTTAAAACTCATAATTATTTAAATAACTGAAACTGCCAAATAATAACGAAATTTATGATTATTATATTAAAATGAGATGAACTGAACTAGCGATGTTTTTTTTTGGAGCTCAGATATTTTATGCTAATTTCCTGAATAGTTAAATAGTGATATTATATATTATTTTTTGCACATTTTTTGATTTTTTTCCGCAAAACTTATTTAAATTTTAAACTAGTTCTAAAAGTGTCTACCGAATAATGACACATCTAAAATATATTAATGGACGATAAAGTCATTCAAACGCAGGACGCCTTCAAACTGAATGTATAGTTTAGTAGTTTATGATATATTGGCTCTACCGGATTTTTATAAAGCCCACATAATTGTACTACTATTATAATCAACAGCAAAGCATTAGATAGGTTTTGTTCATAGCCTGTAATCTATAGTGGCCACACAAGTTCAATCAGCGTTTTTTACAGCGTTAATGCTTTTTCATATAAAAAGTATAGTTTTTTGTGATTGCAGTAATTACTAATTGAGTGAAATTTACCATTATTTGTTGTTGTTACAGGTTTATCTGTCCATATCGATATTCAATCCATTGTTTATATAATATGCATTATCGTATAGTTTATTTGATTACTTCATTTCATGACTTCTTTATTGTATAGTTCATTTCATTATTCTTTGCGAATGCAACAGCTAATAAACGAAATGATGGTGGCATTTAACTTGGGCAAAGGAGCGCGCCAGTGCAGTTCAATACTAAAACTTAGCAGCTTACGATTACGGGTGTGGCCAATTCCACCGTTTTTCATTGAAAGGCGAAACCCTATAACACTTCCCGTCTGAACCGCAATAACAATCACAAAGGATTAATTCATATACCTTCTCTTTA
The DNA here is from genome assembly GCA_030248175.1 of Microlaimidae sp. YZB2_3. NCBI lineage: Eukaryota > Metazoa > Nematoda > Chromadorea > Desmodorida > Microlaimidae > Microlaimidae sp. YZB2_3. The sequence goes on along the minus strand of JASAMX010003927.1, from coordinate 12,473 downwards.
TTTGATGGCTATTTTAATGCCTGCTTCACAATAAAACATTAATTTAAAATGAAGAAATTGTGATATACAATGCATAAGAAGGATTTAAGGTGCGGTCCGCTAAATGATTGGGCTTTTTCTTAGTAGTTTTTGAGTAATAAAAACTATTTAAAAAAAATATGCTTAATTTCCAAAAACATATTATTTTTTTATATTGGTTCAAAATCAGAAAAAAATATAAGCTTTTAAAAATCATCTCATCCTGGCTAGGATCCCATATTTTATTATAAATTAATTTACTTTTAAACTTACATTTTTTAGTAAAAAAACATTCTCACTGTTTTTGACTGAAAAACTACCGTAATTTGCAATATTTGTAAATTCCTAGTTTTTTCTGACCGACGGATTGCAGGAGGGGACCAAAAGGCAAATTAATTTTGTGAAAACGCCGGCTTGAAAAAACTTAAATTGGGAGCTCCACCCCAAAATGGCAGACGGGTATTAACCAGCTTATTTTCATAACAGTTTTTCCAAATTTTACACCCCAATTATGTTTTTAAAATTTCATTGATGGTTTTTTTTAATTTTATGATGTTTTTAATGTTTTTTTTGTTGTTTTTTTAACAAATAGTCGAAATAAAAACACAAATTGGTTTTTATTATACATTAGGTTTTTCAATAATAAATTGCAATGCAATATAATTTTGCCAGTATATAATCGGGTTTAATTTAATTTTTTACAGTATGATGACAGTTTTTTCATACTTTGTAAATATAATTAGAATAAACATGACTTATTTGTTATTTTTAGAAATAATTAGTCGAAAAGGTTAATTATAAATCGGTACAAAATTTTCTTTTCAAAAAATTTTTAACAAAAAATATATTTTCTGTGATGCATTTTGTCAGCAGTTTTTTTTAATCTAAGGATTTTTTTTGAATTCTGGTTAATTTTTAAATTTAAAGTTTTCAAAATATTTGCTTTTCATTAATTCCCCGCCAAGCCACCTGTCTGAAGGAAGTGGCGGACGTTTGATTGTTGAAAAGAAAATGCATGGGTCGGAACGCTAAAAGCCAAAAGCAAATCTCTTTGTTTCGTGCGGCTTACCCGCTCTGTAGCTTTTTTGTTCCCGAAAATCCGGTCTTTTTTGTTTTCCCGAAAAGTTTCACAGGTGTTTTTTCCTGTTGAACGCCGCTTTAAAAAATTGACCATGTTTACAGAAGGGAACAGTTAAATGTTTTGAACGCCTGAACTCTTCCAACAAAAAAACTTTTCCAAAGCTTTTAGAAAAGCCTTGGACCTGCATAGGCTAGTCTTTTACAAAAAAACCTCACATTTCAAAGTTTTAAGTTTTTCTTTCGGCTATAAATTTCTCAAATTTTGTTTGCGGACAGTTAAGCTATGTGTACAATACAGTTTCATAAGTAATTTTCAATGCCTTCATTTCCATTCAAAGATATTTAAGCAGTGTGTTTTATCTTTGTAAATTGGACAGTGCGTGTGTTTAAAAGGATGACTGATGATAAATGGTTTTTGATTTTTGCGAGTTGCATGAAAAAGTCAAGTGATTTTTTTCAATCCTGAAACGCTCATTATTTCAATTGACTGCAAAATGTATTAAAAAAATAGTTTTGAAAACATAAAAAACCTTTTTACACGTTTGAAATGGTCGCGTACACCAAAGTGTAGCGAAGCAGGTGTTAGAAATGGAATGACTCAAGTTTAAAATGCCACTTAAATATTCACCACCAGCACTCTTCTCTCGCCTAGAACCGCACGGTCAAAGCGAACAATAAATAGCGCACTTTCAAATTAGGTAGAGTAGAATCTGTGTCCGTAAAAATATGTATATGCGTAGGGCATGCACTTCAAACGGCCTCAATTGCGATTTAATTTAACTTTTATAAAACTTTTTTCTACGGATCCTTGTTATTGCGGTAGAATATTTTAAACACAAATTGTATGAATAGCCGGGACTGTAAACGAATCGATAGTTTAGTGGCCTGATCTGGTACGGCTATTTCGTTACATAAGTACTCTGAAATCAAAAAAAGTTTAATATTCTGAATCTTTAAGTAAAATTATGAATAAATGTTAAGTGTTTATCTCGCTGTTGTAACTTTCCATATCCGTAGTTTGACTGTTAGTAATAATTTTACAATGGCTCGCTTGGCATTTTGGTTCAGCTTGACTTAATGTGTTTGTAAAAACATCAAAAAATATTTTGATTATGAGATTTTCGTAACAACGGTTTATAAAAAGAGTATTATGTTAAATAAATCCCTGACGCATTTTGATACTAAAATGATGTTCCCGGAGGTGTTCCTGTTTTTAGAGCTTCGAAGATTCCCCGGACCTCCGTCCCTATTTTTGCGATAATTTTGTTAATAACTAAAAAAATATGTCAAATGTTATTGTATATTAAATTTTAAAGATCACTTAAAAGGACTTAATATCCTTCAAAGATGAATAACTTTTAAGAATACAGTATTTAAAGGTCCAGTTTTCGGAGCTCCCTCCGCTTTAACTGACTTTAGCCCTGAACAAAATATTTATGGCCACATTATTATTTAGTACACACAGTATTGAATTTAATTCAGTTAGTATATTTGCCTTTTTTTAATTTATGGTGAGTTACAGTCAAACAAATTTTAAATTGATTTTCGATAATTTCACCGGTGTTTTTCACCGAAATTAGAATAATAATCATACCGACGTCTCCCTCAAAGAAAAACATTTCTAATTAGCACTCTCACCGAAAGACGAATGTTCTATTGTTAAAAATGAAATTCGATAGAAGGTATTATAAACAAAATTGTGGCACGAATGCTCTAATTTAATCTTTTTTTTTACAAAAAAGGTACTTTCGTGTCCTCTGACATAGACTTTTTTTAATATTCAGAACATGTCGGAAAGTTGTTCGTCAATTTCATGCCGCATAATGTCATTTTACATGAGAAATGGGGCGAGAATTTTTTGTACAAAATCATGTAACAATCACCTCTTTCTTCCGTTTAGACAGCGAAAAACGTGAGTGTTCATAAGAGGTTGTTACGCAACTCGTTGATTTCATATGATTTGTGACAGTGCGAAGTCAAAAAAAAAACGATGTGTACCGACAAAAAACTTTAACTTCAAGCTGCTACAGTATCCTTTTATGAATACCATGTGTATTTTCTAGTTGCTGGACGTTTTTTTTTAGAAAACGCAAAAAAACCAACAATAAAAACCAAACAACGTCTTTTGAATTTCTGTGAAAGAAACTCGTTTTTAAGCTCAAAACAAGCATTTTAAAATTTTCGTATTTAAAATTTTTTCGTGAGTTTTTTGCCTTTCTATACAGTGCCGCCTATAAATTCAAATCGTAAAAAAATTTTTGAAAGAATTTTTTTTCTAATTTAATGCATGACCAATAATTTGTGTTACACACTTGTATCAGTTTTTCCTAAACCGAGCTTGTTTTTAACGAGTGCTCTTTTTTGCTAATTCAAGTTCTAAGGTTATCTAACCATTGCTCATCTGTTTTATTCATTTCTTATTCTGCAGCCGTATGGGTATTATCAAGAATATATGATATATAATATTATGTATTCTTCATATTTTGTATGAAAAACATGTTAGATTAACAATTTTTTCTGTTTAAAGAGATCAGGAAGATTTATCAAAATAAATATTATTTACTACTTGATTTTTTTCCAATCAATAAATTCAAATTTTATATTGATTGACTGTGTAGCTTGAGCGATTTTTAAAATTAACCCATAAACCTATTATTATTTTATGTTAAACAATGTATCTAATCATATCATATAAATCATAATGATGAATAAATTAATCCCTGGATGCAATCCAAACAAACTCGTCAGCACAAAAAACATATTTTTTGTAGTAAAATATTGTTTCGCTTTAAATATAACCAAAGGTATGTATTTCGTTGACAATTATTCTTGCGTTTTTTTTTTGTTTTTATAATCGTTGACACTCTGGTCGTGCATTTTAATTTCATGTAAATAATATTGTAAAAATATAACCGTACTGTTAACAATAAACCCGCAATTTCACAAAACATATTTAAAACCTCCAAATTTATTTGTTAATAAGTTTATCATGAAAAAATTAGCATTTATTTCGTTTTTATTTAAGGTTCGCGCGCTCGTAATATTTACGGCATATAGTAAATGCCTCCCGCTCACATTATTAAATCGATGTGGGTAACGTAGATTCGGCGATCGGCAAATTCAACGTGTGCAATTGAATTTTGATGATGTTCCAATTCGTGTCCTTGACTATGTGAAATGTTTATTTTGAAAAAAATTGCACATCACGCTAATATTTTCTATTCCTATTATTTTTCTATTTTGGTCTGTGCGCCGTGCTTTAAAAAATATGTTTTATTTGTTTAAATATTTTTTATTGTTAATCAATTGTTATTCCAGATTCATTATAAAAGTACAATTTATAGGTACGGGGTGTTTAGATCCACAAGCAGGGAACTTGGAGCCATGGAAAATATTTGGGAACTTGGAGCCACGAGCAATGGGAACTTAGAGCCTTTAAGAAAAAATTGGTTTGGGGTTAGATTTAGGCTTCGCTTAGGCTTAGGTAAACGTTTTAGCGATTTTTATTTTTGGCTTCAAGTTCCAGCTCCAAGTTCTCAAGGCTCCATCGACCCTAAATCAGTATATAAAACTATTTTTGGAGCCGAGGGCACTTAGAGCTGGAACTTGGAGCCGAACATGGGAAAGTTAGAGGCGAAAGTGCGAGGAACTTGGAACCGAAAGTGTGCACTCGTTAAAACCTATGGAGAATCACGACGGTTCATTCGATGTACACAAAGGTCTTGAAAAGAATTGGAAATAATTTGTATAAGACCGGAAAAAATGAGGCAGAAATAAAATATGCACAACCAGCTATCTTTTTTAAAAAAAAGTTTTATGTTTATGTTATTTTCCAGAGTTATGATCGTGCTTTTTATGTTAACCAACGTCATATACAAATTATTTTTAAATCTGCTCGAGACCTTTGTGTACATGGAATTAACCGTCGTGATTCTTCATATTTTCTGACGGCTCCCAATTCTCTGCTGACTGTTCCAAAAACTCCGTACCTATCGCCAACAAAAAAAGTCCAATTTTAAAAATTTATTTATTAGTTTGATTCCAATAGAATTGTAATATATGATAATTGGTGTATGTGCTGACGAGATATGCTTAAAAAGTGTTTTAGTGCAAATCATTTTTATACAAACAACAATATCTACAGTAATATCTTAAAATATTTTTAATTTTGTAGGTTGGTGGTGGACTTATTTTTATTTTGCCATGGTAAAAAAATCTACTAACGTACCGACGCTATTTTTACCCATAAACTGCCACAAATCTACTTTAGATTAAATTTTTCTTGGTTTTTTAAAGTTTTACGACTGTATCAGGCATAACACAATGTGTGCTAAATAGTGATGTTCCTACCTTCCAATATCATGCTCCGGAGCTTCATTTAAAGCGAAGGGAGCTCCGGAGCTCCTCCCCTTAAATGACCGATTTTAAGCTTATTTAAGCTTGAAATACATTTAAAGTTACTTTATCTTCGTTTTTAAGATTTTCTAGCGTTTTATATAAGTTTTAAAAAAAATTAATTTACAAAAAAATTTGAAAAAATAATCATGATATCACTTTTTAATTATTTATGACGTTCATAAAAAAATAGGGCGGAGCTCCGGAGCTCCGGGGGTTGCTCCGGATCTCCTAAAAGCGAAGCTCCGCTCCGGAGCTCGGAGCTCCGGGGAACATAACTATTGCTAACAGAATTTTAATACTCGCATTGTATCCGAATCTGATGTTTAAAAGACAAAAAACTGTTTAGTGTATATTTTTGGTTGTATGTAATTTTTTTTAGATTAGACCATAAAAGTGACCACTTCAAATTTCTTCTAATAATTGTCTACAGTGCGGCTACACTTTAAAACATAGTAATGATATTAAAAATTTTCACTCCATAGAAAACTTGTTTCCTTGCGCTTAACTTTGTAACTCAGAAAAACAGTGATGCGTTTTAGTTTTAAAAAAGTTTACATCAGAAGGAAGTTTAATTGTATTAATTTCTTAAATTAGTAATATTACTTTTTTCCGTGCTCACTAAAATTTAAAATTAAAGTCCAACTACAAGTTTGTAACTTGAAAATTACTTAAGGTGGAACGATAAAGTTGCAAAAATTTCGCTGATTTTCCCCAAAACACGTACTCGAGGGTTTTCAGCAATCTTGATTACGAATCCGACCTTTGTTTTTTGATTTGACCCTCCCCCTGGGGGCGCTAGGAGGGGTTGCGACTCCCTTTCCTTGGGGGCATTCTGACTATATACCGGTTTTATCTCAAAACCACCCCCAAACCACGTACTCGGGGTTGAATACAGTATTGAATAATGAATTTTTTTTAATTAAAAAGTAAAAAATTTAAAAAAATTGTTTTTTAACGTAAAAACATTGGCCGGGGGGACTCGATCCTACAGCCCCGAGGATCCGAGCCGGACGTTCTAACCACCTCGGCTACTGGCACAGCAGATTTTTTTTCGTAAAAGCTAGTTTTAAACAAACGTCTCGAAATGTAGTTTCTCGGGGTCAAATCAAAAAAATTTAAATGAAGGTTTAGTCATTTGATAGGAATTAGTTAGTTCCCAACTTTTAACACAACAGTTGTACCATAATTCCTAGCCAGTTTTTAAGTTTTTAACGAAATTCGTACTATCATGTCTTTTTATTTTTTATTTCAACATTTTAGCAATAAAACGAAATTAAAAACTTCAATAGTGGGGATTTTGCTGAAAATTGTTGTGGACATGTACATTTGGTGTATCTAACTTGAGTTAAATTTTTATTAACTCTGGTTCTCGGAATATTAACTCTGGTTCTGTTAAATTGGGAAAAACTGTTTTAAAATGCCTTTTTTTAACGAAGCATATCTCGGCGTGGAATTGTCCACCAAAAATGTTAAAGATACTGAAATGGCCGGAAAAAATACCCTTTCTCCCAATATATAGTTTGCTTTTGCAAAAACTAAAAATCACAAAAACTGACAGGGTATCCTAACTATATTGTTCCACCTTAAAGTATCTTTATTTGGTGCATCAACGATGGTGAGAATTACCATATCGTGTGGTGAAAATTTTAAATTTACATTATTTAAAAAAAAAATGCTGTAGCCTAAATAAGATGTTGCTTCTAATTCAAACGAATCTTACACGATTTTAATTTACCAAAAATACAATGGATTTACAATATTGTGCAAACATTTTAAATTTTGAAGTTTTAAAAGATGTTAGTAATTTTGTGTTTGGGCCAGTTTTTTAATCAATTACTAAAATTCAATGTATGTCCACTAACAATTCAAATATTATTTTTTATAAGTAATTTTAAGCAAAAGCAAAAATGTCAAAAATATAATAATCATCTTGTCATTTGGAATTTTTAAATAAAATGTATAAAATTACGCATCATTAATTGCTTTGGGTGCATAAAAAGAATTGAATGAGGATGTGTATATTTTAATGACACATTGCAATATTTATGTATAAATGAATTTTTTTTCCCTTTCGATTTTAATTTTGTGTTTTCTTCTTAAAAATAAAAAAAGGACGGGAAATTTTATGAAAACAAAAAAAACATATTAATAATTTGTGCCACTTTTGTTTTCTTTGTAAAACTTTTTATAACTGGTCTAAAGAAACTCAAATTTTTTTTATAATATGTTTTATAAAATTTAAACCGGTTTGTATTGTTTTTATAAAACTTTTCCGGACACCAAAATATTGATTTTGTATGCGTAGTTTTTTGTACCATGCAAAATTAAGAAACAAAACATTAAGGCTGTTGCAGGTTCACTTTTACAATCCTTCTTGTTCTGTTTTTTGTATTTACATATTATTTTGTTTCTATTTTCTGAGGTCGTTCTTCCTATCCGATTTAAAGAAAAAAATGCCTGTGAAAAGATGGCACGTTCTAAATTTTAAAGTTTATTCGCATCATTTTGTTTTAGTCGAAAAATCAGACGTCATGATGTCCCTTTTTTGTGTTCCCTTCCCGTCTTTCACGTGTTTTAAGTTCAAAAAACAACGATTCGCGATATAAAATTACACTGCGAGAATGTTGGATTTTACACACACTGTTTCCGTCATAAAAAGTTTTGTTGAAAAGTTGAAAATTAATCAACTTTCATTTTTAAATGGTTTCCACTTTGTTTGACATGATTAGTCTACATTTAGGTGAAGTTTTTTTTTTTAATTTAGCAATATCGCCGTCACGTTATTCTTATTTTTCAATTCCGTTACCTTTAGAACCGATGAAAAAATTATGCTCGTCTTTAAAATGTCTCGTCTAAAAAATCTGATAACGTTACGAAATCTTATCATTACGCGGCCGGTTTTTTTTTTTTTGATTATGCTGGAATCAGTCTTAGAACTTGTCTGTACCAAAGTTTGGGTCGTTTATTGAGAAAATTATAGACTTACTAATTACAACTATATGACCAAATAATAAAACCTAATGGAAAAATAAGTAATTTTCTGACAATTAAAACCCTACTTTTACGATTATTACTTTATTACTTTTTCTTACAATGACGAAAAATGTTAAAAATTGTAAACCTTAGATTTTGAAAAATTATTAGACAAAAGGGCTAAAATTTAAAATTATTTGTTAAAATTATTTTTGGTGTTTTAATAAAAATTTGAGATTCAATTTTGATATGGAAACATTTTGGTCACAGTTGTTTATTTTTGTTAATTCCTATTTAAAGAAATTTGAAAAACTGCTTACGATTTCAATATTAAAAACCTTATAACTTAAAACGAAAACTAATTTTTTAAAGCTGCACGTTTTCCTCTATATATTTGTATACGAATATTGTAAGGATGATTTTAACGTGATTAACTTTTTAACTCTTCGGGAATAGCGGAAAACGATTCCTATAAAGCCTAGTCAGGTTCGATTGTATTCTCGCGGAAGATCAGCTTTCGTGACCACTTATAAGATAAAATAAATAAATAAATAAAACTAATAAAATACCCTCGCTGCTCCTTCAAATTCTGAGGAGTCACCGTTTGCTATAGTTTCGTGGTTGTCCATCGCTGGGTGGTTGCATCTCAAAGCAATACTATAAGGGGCTTTTTCAAACATATGAAGTACACATTTTACATTTCTGAAACAAAGTAATAAACCACCCAGTGGAAAACATATATAAAAATTTATATATGAAACTAAAAAAGGTCAAAACTTGTTTGGTAAAAGCCAAATTTTGACTAAAATATTCAAACACCAAAGCTACACATTTTTAAATTTCAGCTCGATAATTTGTGTTTTGGGTAATTTAGGAATTTGATTTGTGACAGTGTTTCTAAATCACTGCTAGTTATAGCACTGATTAGATTATATATCTTGTCCAGACTTTTCTGTTGGCTTTTATAAAATTCAAAATAAATTCTTTTTATTTGTTACAAATATTATTGGGTTAAAATTAGCTATACAAGGACTCCCATTCCCTCCGGAGCTCCAGCCATTTACAGTGGAGGGAACTTTCAAAGCCGCCGTTAAATAAACGATTTTAAGTTTATTTGAGCTTTAAATACATCTAAAATTACTCTATCTGCATTTTTAAGACTATTTCTAGTGTTTTAAATAAGTTTAAAAAAATTTAATCACAAAAATATACTAAATAATCCACTGAATTTTTCTTTAATTATTTATGAAATTAGTACAAAAATAAGGCGAAGGTCCGGAGCTCCTTTCTGGAGCTCGAAACTCCAGGGAACATCACTAAAGATGAATTCTATCAGGGTGAAATTGACTAGGTGGTAAAGTAACCACTCGTTCTTCAAAAAAATATCACGTGGAGAGAAACACCTGACGCAACTTAATAATAATTGGTTACATAACCGCTGAAAAATTTTTTAATTTTTATTTTCAAGCGTTCATTCTTTATTTCTTCTTCACGGCGAGTGGTTACGCTCTGAATTTCAGCCTGAAGGATTTTAACTTTAGTCTAAACATACACCCGAGGGAAATCACCAGTTTTTCCTGCCTTACTCTTTTTCCTACCTTTCTCTTTTTAGGTCTCGTGACATTTTCTAAAGTAAAGGGTTCCCGGTGTTTTTTTACTCAATCAAAACGAAAATTTAAAATGTAATTTCAGAACCTACAACGTCATTTTATAGTCTCTCACCGGGCAGTTCCGAATTCACTATCACAAACACACGCACTTCATACATTACTTTCAAGAAAAATAGTTGCGTTTGTAATGAAACGTCAAAAATAAAAAAAATGTAAAAACGCTTTAATAATCAACAGTTTACATAGCGTTTAAGTAACAGAAGTATACTAGAAATTATAACATTAAAAAACACGGTTGTTACATTTCAACAAAATTTTTTAATTTGCAATTTTTATTGTTTTTTTAAGGAAAACCCTAATCTAAAGTCTCAATTGCAGTTCAACTAAAAAATTGTTAGTTTTAAGATCTATGAAAAAATATTTTAAAGTCGTCTTTTTTCCGCCATAAATGTTGACTGCAAAAATTGCGTGGTTTTTCCGTCAACAATGAAAAATTGCTCATATGTGAATACAAAATAATCAGTGATGCACAGTCAATTAGCATGAACACGCATACGACTTAAAATACTGTAATTAGATTTTATAGAAGATAGCGTCGTAAAAAGTTACTCATGTTTGAACATGATAGATTGCATGCACTTTAGAACAAACATTAAAAAATATAAATATTTTAAGTTATTATATCAGCTTTCATTTACAAGTTTTTAATTGCGACCACAACGGATTAGTGTACAGAATTCACAAATTTTGAATTACTTTTGAATGAAAAATGTGTAAAACTATTTTTAAATTTTTTTTGTGTAAGTTTTCATATAAGTGGTGAACTATAAGTGCAAAACTAAAAAAATATAACTAAAAAATATAAGCGGTGAACATTAATATTACATGAAGCCCTGAACTTCTGAAGCGAAGCTTCGTTTTTCGAAATATGGAGCAACTCCTCTTTTGGATAGAAAAGCATAAAATTTAGAGATGCAGAGAGACCATTATTTTAAAATTGTTTTCTCTCGCTTAGCTTCGCTTCGCTCTGCGCAAAATCATTTTCACATTTATGTATAATATTACAATTGCAAAAAAACAAACAACAAAAAATAGAATTGTTACTGTTTCAAAACTATCTTTTTTATTTTTTTTTGGTGTTTTTGTAGCTTGCTTAATTTTTCAATTTATTTTTATAAAAAGTATTAGTTGAATTTTTTAATGTTATAATAATTTATGTGGTATTTTCGGTAATTCTGGTATGACCAGTGTTCCAGAAATTTCTCACTCTTGAATTAGTACAAAAATTTGCAGATTAAGATGTAATTTTTTCAGGCTTTGCTCCGCTCACGCATATTTTTGAGAACATCACTGATATTTATACAAAACAGTTACAATACATTTATTTATTAAAAACATTAATTTTTTACGATTTTGGACACGCACTTGTCGTTTACTTACAAAAAGTAGATGCAGCTAATTTATTTTAAGTTGACCATGCATAAGTAAACTTCCTCGTACAACTATTTTTACAGCAAACAAGTCCAGTAAAATTTATGTCCAGTAACATATCGCTACACCCTGAATTTGCACATTAATAATAATAAATAAAAAAGTTAATAATGTTACATTACCTAACCTCAAAAGGATTTTAGTCGATTGCTAATCATAAATCGTAATGACTTTTATCGTTTGAAAGTATAAACTGTAGCCAATAATTTTGTTTTTTTTTTGTAAAATTTAAATCATATTCAGAACTAAAATTAAAAATCAAAATTTTTCTGGGCACAGTGTACGTGTTAGCAAAACGAGCGCGATGGTGAGTGAAACTCCGAAACTGCCACCACCATCACCCCAATCCTTTAAAAAGTTTTACCAGGTACTCTTTCAAAAATTTTGGGAGTTCCTATCATAAAAACGGTAAAAGTACGATTTTTTGACGGGTTGCCGAATATTTTTTCCTTGCTTACCCCCATAATTAGCTTGAAGACTGCCTACCCATACGACAAAATGATTCTAAAATACCGCAAGATAACGATTATTATTATTATTATTGGCTAGCAAAATGGGCTTTGATATGGTAAATGAAGGCTAAAATAACAACTTTGTTTTTTAGCATTTTTAATGTCAGTTAAACTAAACTGTGGTTAAAAACAAATCATAAAATACTGAAAAAAATTATGATAAAAAGTATCGACTTATATTTTTGTAGTTTCACTACTTTTGTTTCTTATATTACAATTCTTCTCATTCTTTCTACATTTCTATTAAACCACAGTTTTAATTTTAACCAATTCATTATTCATACTATGGAGCAGTGGCGTGCCCAGGATTTTATTTCGGGGGGGGGGGGGCGGTCTTGGGGGGGGGTAACACATGGTCCCAAGCATACGTAACCTAACGAAGATGTTACAG
>JASAMX010003926.1:0-50574 GCA_030248175.1 Microlaimidae sp. YZB2_3 | reverse complement strand
TTTTAAAGAAGTATTATTTAATAATGTATCATAATACAATTTAGCTTGAGTTTAGGTTTTGCTTAGGCTTAGGAAAATAAATTTAATTAAAACAAAGCTTTGAATAATTTTCAAAGCATTTAAAACTAACTAAGAATGTTTTATACTTAGTTTTCAAAACCATAAAAATTTAGCACAGCGGAATAAAAATAAACAAATCGTATTATTTAAAACATTACAAACCATTGATAACAAAAATTAGATTTTTTTAATAAAACATTATTAAGAAATGCATTACAATACAAATTTCGCTCGATTTCAAGGTTTTGGTTAGGCTCAGGAAAAATAAATTTAATTAAAACTAAGTGTTAATTTGCTTTTAAAGCCTTTTACACTAGTATGATTTTATACTTTAAGTTTTTAGAAGCATTAAGTTTTTAATTTTTCCATAAGCAAGTAATTTTAAGTTTAGAATTAAACAAACCAGTGTACTTTTCACTTAGTAATTTAGTTTAATAAATTTACCAGTGTATTAATTTATATTTAAAGCGTAGTGTAGTAATTTAGCACAATTTAACATCAATCAAACAGTTTTTGGTTTATAAATTCGCATAGTTGGCAATGTTTTAAATTATAAGATTGCTTTATTTTAATTTCGCTGCGCGTCTCACTCGTCGGTTTATTTCTTGAAAGGCGGAAAGAATACCTTCCAGCATAATATCTTCCGCGACGCACGGCGAGAAGTTATTTTTTCCGAAGATATTTTACTGGAATGTATTTTTGCAAAAGTTATTCTTGCAGAAGAGATTCTTTCCGAAGATATTATGCAGAATGTATTTTTCCTAGCGCCGTAAATTCACTGTTTGGCCCCCCCCCCCCCCCCCCCAAAAACATCTGCTCAAAAAAAAAAAAAATCTTTGGGTGGATTGATTTTTGAGTGTTTTGATTATTTATTTATTTATATATTTGTGATTAGGTTGTTTGGGGGGGGATAGAAATTCACTGTTTTTTTTTTGTTTCAAAGATTTTTTTTACTTTTTTTTTGTCTTTTCTAATCTTCGCTTCGCTTTCCTTCACTATCAGATATCGTTTCGCTCTGCGCAAAACTTCGCTTTATTTTTCCAATCTATTGATGTAATGGCTGTCTCAGTTTGTTAAATAAAATGTAACATTATCATTTTTGTTTAAATTCATTTATACAAATTTCCAATAATTATAAATTTAAAAGCAAGTGGCGGTTTTTTTTATTTTACAATTTGTTTCAAAAAATACAACATTAAATAATAAAAATAAAAATTTATCATAATAATTTTTAAGTTTTGCTAAGATCTTTCAGAATAACGTACATTTGGCTTTTGGGGAGGGGTAAAACCCACATCGACTGAGCGGACGGACGAAAATCAATGGGGTAAAACCCACACCGCCGGACCGCCAAAAACCGTTAATAACTCTAAAACTCTAACTTGTTATTTATTATTTTTTTGATGTTGCATTTTTTTTAATTGTTTGTGATTTGTGGCATGAAAACTGACTTGTAATAATTAAAACAATATTTTAAATTTAAAAGTGTTTTGCTGCTTAGAATTTGCAAGATTAAAAATTAATTAAAAATTTGTACCCCAGCAGCTTTTTTTAAAATTTTTACCCTAATGAAAAATTTATTGGTTTTATGTTTATTAAAAAATTGTTTTAGTATTAAATTAGAACCTATAGAGTGGCTGCGATCGGGGCAATCGCAGCTGTTAAGCTGTTATGCTGCCCAAAATTTTCAAATTTAAAATTTTTTTTTTTTTGGTTAAATTTTGGTTTTGGTTAAAATTTTGGTTAAATTCAAAAAAAATAGTTTATAAAAGAGTTCTTTAAATTTGAAATGTTCAATTTAAAAATGTGTTTTTATGCAATAAAAATATTTTTATTGTGTTTAATTGATTAATATTGAAGTTATAAGCATTTGAATTGCTTAAATACTGCTTTAAATAGTTTAAAAAACAATGAAATATGTGTGTAATCTATATTTTTGCCTTTATTTAACAAAAATCGATAGTTTTTAAAAATAGCCCCTTTTTACTCCAAAAATAGCCCCTTTTTTCAAATTTTGGCATTTTTCGACAATTTCGATAGCCCCTTTTGCCCCTTTTTGTCCGAAAAATAGACCCCTTTATTCATTTTTAGACCTGCCGCAAAACTTGCACTATTATGTCATACCCTAAAAGTAACAGCACATTAGCCAAAGAAAGAATTATGTTTTTTTATTGTGATTTGGTTTTTTAATAAAAGTCATAGAAAATTAAAAGTTCAACAAATTATTTTTTGTTTCAAAATATGAACCGATAAAATAGTAAATATATCCAAAAAAATAAAACAATTGTATACACTTAAATTGGCACTTTCTAAAATCGATATATTTGAGGTTAAAAGTGATAAATTGTATGTAAATTTATCGAGCCAAGCAAAATTTAAAAATTCTTTTTATTGTATATTTAAAAATTAGATGAAAATATACTTTAAGTTTGGGTGGGGGGGGGGTGTTGTTAGTTTTGATTTTTATTTTTGTGGGGTTGGTGTTTTGCTAACGATTGTTAATAGGATTGTGTGGTTAGGGTAATTTATTAATTTTTTGGCATTATGTTAAGCACAAAATAGTTTAATAATTTTTTTCTGAGTTTAATTTTACTGTAATGATTCTTATTGCTAGATGTATAGTTTTTTGTGAATAGTAAATATACCATATATGGGCGATCCTTTCTCTTCAAAGTAAGCAAAATCTTATAATGTGTTAGTATTTGAGAAAATTCAGGTGGAATTGAGTTAAATTGGGAGTCAAAAAAAATGAAAATTCAATAAAAAATAAACAATGAATCAAATAAAAATATATCACAAAAAAAATTTAAAGTATATAGGCTATAACTTGTGAAAACGATCGTGGTAGGAATTACTATATTTTGCTACTAATGAGAGATAAATGGAAGTTCTATGCTTGGGCTTAGGATAACTAATATTAGCTAAAAATAAGCTTAAATTAACTTTTAATTAAAGCCAATATAAAAAACTGAGTTTATTGTTTTTTTTTTTCTATGTTTTTGGCTGGTCCATGTTACCAACAGTTTTGGGGTTATGGTTTTTTAATTATTCCCTTTAATATTGCAGACTTTGAACAAAAAATGCAAAAATAGAAGTTTTTAATTACTATTTTGTTCGTCTTAACAAAATTTATTTAAACTAACATAAATTAAATACTACCCAAAAAAGATACATACCAAAATTAGGCAATTTTGGGCTTAAATGAGCTTAACTTTTTACAGAAGACTTAAAATAACCTCAAAATTGATGTCTAAATAGTTGATTTAGGATATAAGTATGTTTCACACGCGTATTTTACTTTTCTATCTATCAAATCGATAATTGGTACACGTATGGGACTTGTGCCGAATTACATATTACATTACTTTCGTTTTTAGGAACTTTTACAAACAAAAAACGATATTTTAAAAGTTTATTTATTTCGTGTTAACGCAGGGCCGATGTTAATTAGCACTAATCACGTAATCAAATAATACATAACAATAGAAACAAACATTAACACTGTACAGTCTGGCTTGCTTCAGTTGGTACTGGATCCAGGGACCTCCAATATACAAGACTTGCGTTCTGCCAGCGCCACTGCCCCACAACCTCGACGTTTAATAATAGTATGTATTAAAAAAGGTAAAAAATTATAATCGGTAACGCCTAATATTATACAATTTGCTATACACATGACTTGGCCCATTGGGCTGAGGGTAGTGCATGTTATCAGGGATTGTTTTTTTTGTTTTGGTGTTGATGGAAAACAAAACGACGAACAGGAAAACAGGCTAAAAAGTTTACAGAGAACACTTTTACAAACAAGGCATTACTCAATAAATTATATTTTTCAGAGATTTTGGTTTGGATAAAAGTTAAAACAGTATTATTTATAAATTTTGACCTGGAAATTCGGTGACGTGCAAAATCTCTGTAAAAGTTGAATCAAACCTACATGACAAATTCAACATAATTTTTAAAGACGCTTTTGGGACCTGCATGGTACTTTACACACAAAAAAAGTAATTGTTAAAAAAAATATAGAAATATATTTTAAATTACCTGTAACACTTGTGGAATTTTGAAAGGAGGCAAGGTTCGATTTTCCAAATACTTTTCATATTTCTCCTTAAAATGTCTGGTATTAAACCGGCCATAAATTTGCTTTATTTGGCCTTTTATGTTTTTTTTTGTTGTTTGTGTTTGGTGGTTTGTTTTGTGGGAAAATCAATGCCAAGGGCTGATTGTATAGTGCGCACCAAATTTATTTTTGTTTTGGAGTAAGCTTTTCCTATGTCATTTCGTTTTTTTCGTTTTCATATATTCCAAGTGTTTGTTTGTTGTGGTTGTATAAGATTTTAATTCAATTATCACTCACCATCAATTCATAAAGTACTGGTTGCAGGGTTGCCAGGTCTAAAAATGAAAAAGGGGCTATTTTTCGGACAAAAAGGGGCAAAAGGGGCTATCGAAATTGTCGAAAAATGCCAAAATTTGAAAAAAGGGGCTATTTTTGGAGTAAAAAGGGGCTATTTTTAAAAACTATCGATTTTTGTTAAATAAAGGCAAAAATATAGATTACACACATATTTCATTGTTTTTTAAACTATTTAAAGCAGTATTTAAGCAATTCAAATGCTTATAACTTCAATATTAATCAATTAAACACAATAAAAATATTTTTATTGCATAAAAACACATTTTTAAATTGAACATTTCAAATTTAAAGAACTCTTTTATAAACTATTTTTTTTGAATTTAACCAAAATTTTAACCAAAACCAAAACCAAAAAAAATTTAACAAAAAAAAAAAAAAAAATTTTAAATTTGAAAATTTTGGGCAGCATAACAGCTTAACAGCTGCGATTGCCCCGATCGCAGCCACTCTATAGGTTCTAATTTAATACTAAAACAATTTTTTAATAAACATAAAACCAATAAATTTTTCATTAGGGTAAAAATTTTAAAAAAAGCTGCTGGGGTACAAATTTTTAATTAATTTTTAATCTTGCAAATTCTAAGCAGCAAAACACTTTTAAATTTAAAATATTGTTTTAATTATTACAAGTCAGTTTTCATGCCACAAATCACAAACAATTAAAAAAAATGCAACATCAAAAAAATAATAAATAACAAGTTAGAGTTTTAGAGTTATTAACGGTTTTTGGCGGTCCGGCGGTGTGGGTTTTACCCCATTGATTTTCGTCCGTCCGCTCAGTCGATGTGGGTTTTACCCCTCCCCAAAAGCCAAATGTACGTTATTCTGAAAGATCTTAGCAAAACTTAAAAATTATTATGATAAATTTTTATTTTTATTATTTAATGTTGTATTTTTTGAAACAAATTGTAAAATAAAAAAAACCGCCACTTGCTTTTAAATTTATAATTATTGGAAATTTGTATAAATGAATTTAAACAAAAATGATAATGTTACATTTTATTTAACAAACTGAGACAGCCATTACATCAATAGATTGGAAAAATAAAGCGAAGTTTTGCGCAGAGCGAAACGATATCTGATAGTGAAGGAAAGCGAAGCGAAGATTAGAAAAGACAAAAAAAAAGTAAAAAAAATCTTTGAAACAAAAAAAAAACAGTGAATTTCCAGCAGCAACGGGTTGGGAATAAGATTGCGAATTCCGGCGCTAGGAAAAAATACATTCTGCATAATATCTTCGGAAAGAATCTCTTCTGCAAGAATAACTTTTGCAAAAATACATTCCAGTAAAATATCTTCGGAAAAAATAACTTCTCGCCGTGCGTCGCGGAAGATATTATGCTGGAAGGTATTCTTTCCGCCCTTCAAGAAATAAACCGACGAGTGAGACGCGCAGCGAAATTAAAATAAAGCAATCTTATAATTTAAAACATTGCCAACTATGCGAATTTATAAACCAAAAACTGTTTGATTGATGTTAAATTGTGCTAAATTACTACACTACGCTTTAAATATAAATTAATACACTGGTAAATTTATTAAACTAAATTACTAAATGAAAAGTACACTGGTTTGTTTAATTCTAAACTTAAAATTACTTGCTTATGGACAAATTAAAAACTTAATGCTTCTAAAAACTTAAAGTATAAAATCATACTAGTGTAAAAGGCTTTAAAAGCAAATTAACACTTAGTTTTAATTAAATTTATTTTTCCTGAGCCTAAGCAAAACCTTGAAATCGAGCGAAATTGTATTGTAATGCATTTTTTAATAATGTTTTATTAAAAAAATCTAATTTTTGTTATCAATGGTTTGTAATGTTTTAAATAATACGATTTGTTTATTTTTATTCCGCTGTGCTAAACTTTATGGTTTTGAAAACTCAGTATAAAACATTCTTAGTTAGTTTTAAATGCTTTAAAAATTATTCAAAACTTTGTTTTAATTAAATTTATTTTCCTAAGCCTAAGCAAAACCTAAAATCAAGCTAAATTGTATTATGATACATTATTAAATAATGCTTCTTTAAAAAAATGTTGATATTTTTATTATTTACAGGTTGTACGTAATGTTTTAAATTATAAAATTGTTTATTTCCATTCCGCTGCGCGCCTCACTCGTCGGTTTATTCATCCAACGTTCAGCGTTAGAAGGGCGGAAAGAATACCTTCCAGCATAATATCTTCTGCGACGCACGGCGAGAAGTTATTTTTTCCGAAGATATTTTACTGGAATGTATTTTTGCAAAAGTTATTATTGCAGAAGAGATTCTTTCCGAAGATATTATGCAGAATGTATTTTTTCCGGACACCACTGGAAAGTACACCGACTCACCACTCATCTAACAGCAGACAGCATGAAATAATAGTCACTCCCAAACAACCATTTAAAATAGATGTGCAGTAGGCGGAATAATCACCAGCAGTGATCATTTATCTCAAGGATATTTTGACAATTTTCGTTGTTTTTTTATTTTTGAAGCTACCCAAAAAGGGGCCATAAAAGGGGCTATTTTTGGGAGAAGGGGCTAAAAAAGGGGCTAAGGGCTATTTTCAAATTTTAGGGGCTATCGGCCCAAAAAAGGGGCTAAAAATAGCCCCAAAGGGGCTAACCTGGCAACCCTGGGACTAGGAAATGAAGAAGGCAAAAAGGCAAACTGAAAAGTACACCGACACCGTCCACCGACACCGACCACCTTTGCTGCAAATTATTATTTCTAAGCCTAAGCAAAACCTTAAAATTCAAATAAAATTACGGTAGAATTTGGTCGGTGTCGGTGGGGGTAGGGGTAAAACCCACATCGACTGGGCGGACGGACGGAAATCAAGGCAAACACTAAATTCCACCGACTCCGACTCCGACTTCGCCTCGAATTTCTGTTAATTATATATTGATGTGCAGGTTAGGCGGAATTAACAGAATCTCGAACAAAATGAACCAATTTAAATGTTTTTTTAATCAATTTAGTTCTTTTTACGTGTAATTTTTTAGAAATTAATAATTTTTAACTGCATTACACTATAAAAACATTAAATTAAGTTTTAAACCATAAAATTACCAAATTTAAAAAAGACTATAATTAATTAATCTTGAGAAACTGATTAACTTCCAATTATTGACAAACTTCCAGTCTGATGCAAAAACATGGTTAAGATTCGTGCTTTGATTTGTTTGATAAAGGATTTTTCATGTGAATATGAGGTTTGGTTAAGGGTTAAGATTCACGGTTTTTGGTTTTTAAATTGAAACATTTTTAAGATAAATATCAAAGATGTTTTCTGTTAAAAAATTTTGCAGAAAAAATTTAAGACAAAGAAACATTATTTTTCCTAAGCCTAAGCGAAACCTACAAATCAAGATAAAAATTAAAAAAAAAAGCTTAAAAGCTATTAAAATTTCGAATAGTTTACTGCGTAAATAAAATAATATTTATTTCCAAGGAAATTATACCGAAAATATTTTTTCCGGACACCAAAAGGTCTTAAAAGTTTTGAAGTTTTAGTTTTGAAAGCTTTAAAAACTTTTACAACTCAAAACGTGGCCAATTTCCGTGATATATTGCACGTAAATTACGTAATTTAATCAACACTGACAAAATTTGCGTATTGTTAAATACTACGGTAAATTACGGTAGATTTTGGACGGAGTCGGAGTCGGAGTCGGTGGAATTTAGTGTTTGCCGAAATCAATGGGGTAAAACCCACACCGCCGGACCGTCGAAAAACGTTAATATCTCGAGAAATATTGCATCAATTTAAAAAGTAAAAACATTAATGTAATGCTTATAGCGTTCCACAAAACATTTAACAATTATAAAATATTGGTTTACGATATTAAAAAAATTAAATCTTCCGGGTTTTGTTGACACTGGTATTTTTTGATACAATTACCGTAATCTTTTGGCTCACTTTTCGGCGATTTTTTTTAAAATAATTCAGCCATATTCACGAACCGACGAAGCATTGCCGCCGCAGGAACGCCGAGCGCTGTCACTTTGACGTGGCCGCGCCCGGCGTCGGCTCGCCCAGCGTTCCCGCGCCCGGCAACAACTATGTGTTTCTTGATTAAACACTAAGGCACAATAGAAAAAGTTCATATTAAAAATAAATAATCGAATTAGAATCTGAATTATAATGGCCGGGTTTTTTTTTATTTTGTTCAAACGCGCGTTAATTTTTTTGTCTACCAAACTGAACCATGGACAAAAGATCCCCAACGTTTGAAAGTGTATTTAGAAACCCATAAATAACTGCTTATTTTATTGGTGTTTTGAGTTAAAACATAACTTATTATGTAGATTTAAAGTCGCTTATTGTAAATAAATACATTAAACATGATAATGTGTTTTCAAACAGGAAAAATAGCATAGTCAAATAGTCGATCGTGCGAACTAAAAACCCGGAAGATTTTATTTTATTTAATATCGTAAACCAACATTTTACAAATTTTAAATGTTTTTTAGAATGACATAAGCATTTAAATAATGTGTTTACTTTTTAAATTGATGCAGTATTTCTCGAGATATTGATGTTTTTCGACGGTCCGGCGGTGTGGGTTTTACCCCATCAATTTCCCTCCGTCCGCCCAGTCGGTGTGAGTTTTCCGAAGACGAGATGTTTAAAAGACAAGTTTTCCGAAGACGAGTTGTAGAAGACGAGATGTTGAAAGACGTATTGCAAAAGACGAATTTTCCGGGAACCCTTTGGCAAACACTAAATTCCACTGACTCCGACTCCGTCCAAAATCTGGCAAACTGTAAATTCCACCGACACCGACTCAAATTTACGCAAATAATATATTGATGTACAGGTTAGGCTTAGGTTAAAATTTGCATAATACTAAAAATTACGGTATATTACGGTAGATTTTAGTCGGTGTCGGTGGAATTTACAGTTTGCCCAAATTCTACCGTACCTTATAATGAAATGTTGGCCAATTATGGCGCCTGTTTAGTGTTTTTATTCGTTAACAATTAATTTTTCTTCTTTAATTAATTAATTTGTTAGATAATTTTTTTCTTTTTTTTATTTAATTTTTTTTTTCAAAACAATATTTGCTTGCAATTTTTTTTTTTTTGTAAAATTAATTTTTTTATGCAATTAATTTTCGTTTTGAGACCAATTAATTTTGCTTCGTAAATTTAATTTACATTTCATGCAATTAATTTTCGTTTTGGGACCAATTAATTTTCGTTCGTTGAATTAATTTTTGTTCGTAGTTCACTTTTAGGATTCTTTTTTGTCGCGCCTCATTTCTTTTGCAAGAGACTGAAAATTTAACTTTCATTAACTCAATAACGCCACAATAAATCTGCAGTAAATTTACGATTATTTTGATTTTATTTCGTTAGAAGAAAAGTATATTTAGTAAAAGTTTTTTAAAGATGAAAACTAATGACATTTTTTTTTAATTTTTATATTTTAAAAAAATTGCCGCAGAATGTCGAAATTTTCTAAAATTGCTTTTTATTTTTAGTACCGAAAAATCCGAAATAAAGTAGGAAAAAATTCCTTCGCGAAAATTTTTTCCGCGGAAATAATCTTCCAAAGAAAATATTCTGTATTGCTACTGATTTGTTTATTAAATGCTGTTAAGTGAAAACTGTTTGGAGAAACCTTAAAACTTTTGGCACCTTTAAACTCTTAAACTAAAACCTTAAAAGTTTGAAGGTAGTAAGAAATCCTTTTGAAGACAATTTTTTTTCTTTATTTTTCTAAAATTTGGAAAACGGCTAACTCCTTCCCCCTGTGTTCCCCTTACCTCCCCATGTCCATGAGTGGTTCTTACCACTACACTACAAATGCGTAACATTTTGTAGAAGAGTTTATGATTTTAAAACAAAATAATTTATAAAAACAAAGGATATCAATAACCGATTTTGTGTTGACTTGACATTTTTAAAATTTCAGGGTTTTAAGACAATTAGTTTTCACGATTTTTTTAGACACCGATTTTGTGTTGACGACATGGTTTAAAATTGTGGGTTTTTGGATCGTTTTCACAATTTGTTAACTTTATACACAGCTTTATTGTTTTGAATTTTGCTTCAGTTTGATTCTTTATCGTCGCCGCTATGGAAAAAGGTGCTAAACGCCTTGAGTGGTTTTGAGAAAAACGCGTTTCTTAAGGTTTCAGAAATTGTTAAAAAATCCTTAAATTTAATTCAGAGCGCTTATATTTACAACGTTTATAACCTATTTAAAAGACTTTACGCACACGAAGTTTCAAATAAAAAGAAGCATTAGCTTTTAAGATATAAGCCATGAAAGGACTTAGCATTTTGCCAGATGTCAACTGAGCTTATCACCAAAGACTTAGAACTAACAAAAAAATTTATCATTGATTTAGCCCTATATTTTTGGCACCAATAACAAAAATTTAACTAATTACAACAACCAAATTATTCTCATTTCTTTTATCTAGCATTGCAAAGTTAATTTTTTAATTCAGTTTTAGCAAAAATTCAGCGCTTCACCACTGTTAAGTTTTTATTGCTTTTTTTGTCTTCTGACAGTTTTTTTAGCAGGCTGATATTTTTCTTGCTTGTTTTTTGTATTATATATGATCGTGAAACTCACTGAGTGTTCAAAATTTTTCACGGATCATGCTTTATAATATAAAGCAATCATCACAGTTGCTCTTTATTATATTCTTGTTTTACTCTTATTTTACTCATATTATATTATGGCATTTTGTAAAAAATATATAACTCAGGCTCGAAATTTTTTTTTAAACTTTTTATCTCAAATTGAAATTTAAGTTCCTAACTTAACAGACAAACAACATTCTGACTCAAATCAGAGCCAAAACACCCTTTCGTCTTCTTTTCTAGTTTCGGTCGGTGGTTTTGGTGGGTCTGTGTGCTAAAAATGGAATGAGTGAATAAGAGTTAAATTTTAAGTCTCTTGCGAAAGAAATGAGGCAGGACAAAAGAAGATCTCAAAAGTGAACTACGAACGAAAATTAATTCAACGAACGAAAATTAATTGGTCTCAAAACGAAAATTAATTGGTTCCCGGAAATTTCGTCTTTTACATTTCGTCTTTCAACATCTCGTCTTCTACAACTCGTCTTCGGAAAACTCGTCTTTTAAACATCTCGTCTTCGGAAAACTCGTCTTTTGGATGCGATTTTGTAAACGCACTTTTTAAAAGACAACTTTCTCCTATTTTTTGACTAAAACAATGTATTGAAAACCTTTTTTTACCTAAGCCTAAGCAAAAGCCAAAAATCAAGTAAAATTTTTATCATGATAAACTTATATTAAATGATTTATTCAAAAAACTGAGAACCTAAGCCTAAGCAAAACCTGAAAATCAAGCAAAACTTTATCATAGTAAATTTGTATTTAATGATGCTTTTTGAACTGAAGAGTAAAAACCTTATTTTTTTCCTAAGCCTAAGCAAAATCCAAAAATCAAAGAAAATTTTATCATTGGGGTGGAAACTCGCATTTTTGAAAGTACGTTTACAAAATCGCATCCAAAAGACGAGTTTTCTGAAGACGAGATGTCTAAAAGACGAGTTTTCCGAAGACGAGATGTAGAAGACGAGATGTTGAAAGACGAGATGTAGAAGACGAAATTTCCGGACACCAAACTAATTGCATGAAATGCAAATTAAATTTACGAAGAAAAATTAATTGGTCTTAAAACGAAAATTAATTGCATGAAAAAAATTTTGCAAGCAAAAATTAATTGTTTTGGAAAAAAATTTCCTCGTAAAAAATATTTATTTCTTGACGTTTCGAAACCACGACGGGTTTCTTCTTCAGAAAAAACAGACAGGATTCTATAACAAGAATAGAAAGAAATAAATAAGGTTATATAAAACCAATAAGCTCTCGTTTAAAGAGCAACAAAAAAGAGAAGAAAAAAGAGCGTTTAAAGCTTAAAAAAACAGCAGGACAAAATGTTTAGTTATCACATACACTCTAGTAGTAAATAAAAAAAATTAATAAAATAAAAACATAATGTTTACCCCTGTATCATAAAAATTTTTTGGCGAATAAAAATTAAAAACCACGCCTTTTAAAATAACATGTTGCAAAAACACAAACTCCTCAGCAGAAGATTTTAAAATAATTCGTACCGGGAAGTTAGAGCCTGTGCCCATGCTTGTCGATGATCCCAGTTTAGTTTCACAGATTTACTTTGCGCTTTTGTTTTTCTTCGATTAAAAATTATTTGAAAAAAGTTTTTTTCTTCTTTATTTCGTGAAAAATAATAATTGTTCTTCCTCATAAACAAAAATTTATCCGTAAATTTGGCCCTTTTTTCTGGTTTTAAAATGTAAGATTTTCCAATAGGCCAAATAAAAATTTGTTTTAATCAATATTTTTTTAATAATTCGCACATTAAATTATATTATGTTTTTTTTTCGGTTGAATTTGTGAACGCAATATTACTTTTAAACTATTTCGATTCAAAGTTAGTTTTACAAACAAAATAAATGATCATTTTTTTTGTTTTTCCAACCGATCTCAAATAAAAATGGGAACAACAATGAAAACTATACGTTTTGTAGGTGTTTATTAGTTCATTACTTGATTATTTATTTATTACGGATGTACCATTTAGTTTTTACTGGTGATAAGCAAATGTAGTAAACTTATTAATAGATTTCATAATTGTAGTAAAATTTATATTGGTTTGAAGAGAAACCAGTAAAGAGCGATTTTTTGCAATAATTACTTTGTCTACTAAACAATAGTATGACATATTGGTCTCAAAAACCAGTAAGGTGTCTGAGACAGTACAGCTGGTTGAAAGACTGGCAATTGCAATTATCAGATCATAAATGTGAAGATCTTCATATTCGAAATACCAAAGAGTTAATTTGTAAATGTAAGCTTGGTATTAATGCACTTGCAACTACAGAATTGGTGCGTGACCTAGGTGTTTATATATCTCATGATATAAAATTCTCTAAACACTGTGAAATCACAGCAAAAAAAGCAATGAGAGTGACATCACTAATTTTAGAACATTCAATTCACGTTCTAGAAATAATCTTCTCAGAGCGTATAAGTCCTATGCTAGAAAAATTCTGGAGTACGCTAGTGCAGTTTGGAACCCTTATTTACAAAAAGATATAAATATTTCGGAAAAAGTGCGACAAAATTACACTAGGAGGTTGTTTTATAAATGCAAGTTGTTACCTGTTGGTTATTAACAAAGACTGGATTAACTAGGTTTAGAAAGATTAAAGGACCGAAGAGACAAAACTGATTTATATGAGTGCTTTAAAATTATACATAGCTTAAACAATTTGCAAGCCTATGATTTTTTGAAGTAACCTGCAGCCTACCCGTGGTCATCCTTTTAAATTGGCTGTAGAAGAAAGTAGAATTAATGCAAGGAAATTTGCTTTTGCAAATAGGGTGGTTACACCTTGGAATAACCAACTCCCGTCTTAAGTAACAGTCAATTCTTTGGATGCATTCAAGAAAAGTTTTAAAACTGACTTAAATAAGCGCTATTTTTGAGCCTTTAAAGTCATTTCAGATAGCAATAGGGTGGTTACATCTTGGAATAACCAACTCCCGTCTTAAGTAACAGTCAATTCTTTGGTTGCATTCAAGAAAAGTTTTAAAACTGACTTAAATAAGCGCTATTTTTGAGCCTTTAAAGTCATTTCAGATAGCTATGTTGATATTTTGTTAGAATTATAGTTTATGTTGGCGGCGATTAAGTCGCAAATTTGATGTTATTGATAAAAAAAGAAAAGAAAAACAAGAAAAAGAAAAATGAAATGATGATACAGTAGAATTAAACTATGCATACACTATATATAGTAAAATATCAGTTCTTTTATTTGATCATTAATAATAATAATAAAACCGCAATATTTATTTTGATAAAAATATTTAATTTAGAGGTTTTTAGCGTGTTTTTCTAATATACAATCACAAAAAAATACATAAAGTTGGTTTAAATATTGTTTTCATAAAATTTATAAATTTTATAATTTGTGGGAATACAAAAACCCAAGGGTATTTTGACTTGTCATCAACATTTTTTACGAGTGGTAATATCGGTTTGATCACTATACTGTATATATTATTTTATAATACTACACTTATCTAATAAAATGGTAAATTTCGATTTACAAATCTCGTCTTTTAATTATTTTATTTTCGGAAAACTCGGTTTTGAGTTCAATAACCACGTACTTTTTAAGGGTTTGATGAGTTTTATGGTTTTTGGAAGGTGACAACCACTCTCACAACCAAAAGGGTAATTTCTCGGGTGTAATCTCACTACCGCGGGGTGTAAACTCACAACCATTTTAAAAATGCGTTTGCTAATCAAATTTAAACTTATATTACTGTAAAAGGTTTCAATTTATATAGTTTACTGTAAAAATAAAAAAAATAAGTAAATATTAAGCGCCACGGTCCAAACCTTTGGTTTTTCCTAAGCCTAAGCCAAACCTGAAAAAAAAACCCACCAAAACTTAATCGTACTTCTGTGAGAATTTACGTTGTCAGGGTTACAGTAACTATTCAAAAGACGAGACTTTTTTTCCTTCTTGTAAAAACAAAGATTAAAAGGTTAAGAAATATAAGCAAATATTAACCCGTTTTATTTTAATGTTCTAAGGGAATGTTTTTTTATTGTTCCAAACAATATTTTACCCTAACTTGCACAAGCAATTAGAACAATTTTTTGATAAAAAAAAAACAAAACACGATTCATAAGCCTAATCGGAAGCAGAAAATTTAATGAAAACAGTATCAGGATATTTTTTTATTTGTTGGTATGCTCTTGAAGACTAAAATCCTTGTTTTTTTTAAACCTAAGAGAAACCTAAAATCAAGCAAACCTTTATAAAATTTTGCTTAATTGTTTATTTTTAGGAATGCCCTTTTTGTACCGAAAACTTTTAACACACTTATTCGAAAATTTCGCGACATCGGATGGATATCCAGTTGATCCCTACGTGAGACTCAAGAATAATTCCTTATTCCATTTTTGTATCACTTTGCGATATGCGGATACAATATCGTTAATTTTAATCGAGTTATTGAACCCCGAAAAATCAATGTGTCGATGCTTGTAGCGTTGCTGTGTATCAGTGTATGGATATCAATATGGAAATAAATATGAATGATATATAAATTAATCTTTTATATACAAAAAAAATTTAAATTTAACAATATAAAAAACATAGGGTAGTGCATTTAATTTCGGCACTTTTTCGTTTTTCCAATGTAACTTTTTACTGTATGGCCCGATTTTCATGTTTGATAGCTCATTTTGAAGCTTTAACGACACTGCGTTTCGTAATAAAAATTTCACTGTACGAAAGTTGTTTTTTACTTAATTAAATCAGTTTAAAAAAAAACAAAAAAAAAACAAACGGAAAATTGCCGAAATTAAATGTATGCATTTAATTTCGGCACTTTACAAACAATCGATTGTTTCGCAGTCAAAAAATCATCATTTTCAAAAATTTAAAAGCCTATTATTATCTCCAGACAGTTTTCTTTAATTTAAACTTCTACTTGTTGTTCAACGTGTAACTGGCAAAAAGTTACAGATAAAATGGCAAATGGTATCAAAATGAAGTGAATTTAATTTCGGCACTTTTTAAAAGGATCCCTTTAATCGAGTTTAAGTGCAGTGCTATGACCCCTACACATTTCAACGTTGTTTTTTATTTATTTACAACTACAATTTAACACCCGACAACTTAATTCAATCCGTTTTTACCTCAGCAATATGTGTGCCGAAATTACACATTTTATTTTATAACGATTGCTCAACACAGACGCAACATGGAACCACGGGGACCAAAAATTCTGAAAATAGACTAAATTTTACCAGACAGTTTAATTTTTAAACCAATTTATTGCGTAATCATGAAATGCCCATGTTCTAAAAACGAGTAACAATTTTATTTTTTATAAATCACACAATTTCACATGAAAATATCACAGCATAACAAATAAAAAGCTCACGACTGTCATCTACATAGAATTAGCTCTCATTTGAGCTATCAAACGTCGTATTCCGTCCAGGATTACCAAAGATATAGTCCAAAATCAAAAATGCCCAATTGGGAAAAGTGCCGAAATTAAACGCACAACCCTAATACATCAAGTTAATTCTTTCAAGCAGCGTTTCCAACAAAAAGTTTTTCTACTAAAATATATCACGAGTCAGATTGTGTTCGCCATTTTAACTTAAAGCAGAAAAGGGTCTCGCGACGCTAGAGCAAACAGCAAGTGTTAAATCACCCTATAATTTTCCTTGTTACATTCCTCTGCTCTTCGTCTGTCATCTGTTTATATCCCTGCAGCTGGAGGTGGAGATGTGCGCGTCCGCTGCTGAGTGTCCGCACGCTACGTGCCAGTCCCTGGAGTTCCGCCAGTGGAGCCACGGCGCGGACGTAGGCGGCGTGGTCGTCCCCACGCGCCCCGCTGGCCTCGCTTATTACGGCGCGGCGTCGCGTCAACTCCGCCGTCACGTTGCTCAAGTAGCGATCGCTGCCGCTATCCGCGGCGAAATCGACCTCCACATTCATTATCGGCTCCAGCAGCTTAGTGCCTAAATTTAAGGTTTTAATTTATTATTTTCAGGATTTTCTAAAAGTTTTATTTTATTCGATTAATAATGCCAAATCACCCTTCTTTCGTTGTTTTTATACAAAAAAATGGTTTTCAAAAAAATAAATCGGAATAGTACTGGGAAAAAAAGTTACATAAGAAACGTAACGAAGTTACATAACGGTTTTCCGAAACTAAAAAAAAAACTGAAAAAACAGTAAATGTTAAGGAAACTATTTTACCAGCTTTTTGCATAGCATCAGACAAGCATTCTGTGGCACAAGCCGCGATGAGAGCGGTACTCACGCCTTTTGTCGCTTGTAAATTTAATACGGTTACTTTTACATCCTAAAACAAAATGGTACAGTTATTAAAAATATTTCAAACGCTAGACAGTGAAGAGGTGATTAACATTATAAACAACAAGCTCACCTCACTGTGATTAAACTTTAATAATTTTACCACTGAAAGAAAAACCTACATTAAATATGCTATGAATTTTACGCACAAATATACCGGACAAATAACATCGATCATTATTTTAGAAAAATCAAGTTTTATCAAAAAGCCGATCGAAATGATCGGATATTTGATTAGTCATTTTTCTCCAGGGAACCGATTTTAAAAATCTTTCAAATAATAACTTAATTTTCAGATCCGTTTAAAACTCGCTGAGATTTAATGTTCAAATTAAAAACCAAAAAAAGCAAACCCACAGAACCCTAAGTTTTTACCTAGTTGAATCCGGGCAGTTTTAGGGTAGCCCCGGTACTCCCTCTCTAAAATTTTGGGGTTACAGTACAAAAAACACTACATACGGGGTATTTAGGGTACTCCAAGCAAATTTTTGGGAAACCCTCCTTCAAAATTTTGGGGGTCGCGTATAACCCCTTAAATCCGAGAGGCTGCGAACCTATGGTACGGTATGTACTGGACACCTTTCGCTTTTCTTTCAAAAAAACGGAGCTCCGGAGGAGCTTATTATGGAGGTCTCTAAAAATTTTGGGTACTAAAAACGCTAAAAATGGAGTATTTGGGGATATTTCCAAAAAATTTTCGTCCAAAATTTTTCTAGTAAACGACTTCCCCCGATAGATGTTTTTTTCTGGGGGGGGGGGCAGAGGGGTCCACCCCCCTGGAGTCAAAATTTTGGATTCCCCTAGAAAAAATCCAGGGGCCTTCCTCTCCCCCCCAAAGCTCGAGAACGGTCCGACCTGACCCCCCCCTAGCGAGGCTGACCCCCCTCTCGACCAATTTGGAAGTATATTTTTTATTTACTGTCAAAAACACGGTTTTTAGTTAAAAACAGTGTTTAAATACAGTTTTTAAACCTAAATAGGCGGTTTTAGTACATAAAATTCAATATTAGACCTAAAAACACTTAAAATATTGAGTTAAAAAAATTTTGTTAAAAGATTGGACCCCCTAACCCCCCTAAATTTGAAATCTCGCTCCCGGGGTCGACCCCCCAAAAAATCCGGGGGGTCCGGACCCCCATGTACCCCCCTAAAAAATTTTGGCCTTCCACCCGGGGGTGGAACCCCCTTAAAACATCTATGTTCCCCCCCACCCAAAAAAAACAAAAATAAATCCGGGAGGCTGCCCACCTATGGGCTAGAGGACTGCACCTTACAATAATATTGTTTAATGAAAGTTTCAAAAACTATCCATATGAAAACTTTAAGTTTGAGTTTTAGTAGAAATTCCAATCTCCCCAATTAATGTTTTATTTTATTAATAAATTATTGTTTACGTTATATAAAAATGTTATTTGGATCTTACGGCACGCCTTTTTACTTTTCAGACTAACACTAGACTATTTAGATTTTAGATAATTTTTACAATTCAACTTCTATTTAAAATTTTATTTTTTTATTTGGTTAAATCACTATTATATAATTTTAAGATATTTTTAATAAAAAAATAATTTTAAAAAACTTTAA
Organism: Microlaimidae sp. YZB2_3; assembly: GCA_030248175.1. Taxonomy (NCBI): domain Eukaryota; kingdom Metazoa; phylum Nematoda; class Chromadorea; order Desmodorida; family Microlaimidae; species Microlaimidae sp. YZB2_3. The sequence goes on along the minus strand of JASAMX010003926.1, from coordinate 31,598 downwards.
AAAATATAATAAAGATATAATAAAAAAATTGAAAAAAAAAGCTATGACCCCAGAGTGACTCGAACACCCAGCCTTCTGATCTGGAGTCAGACGCGCTACCATTGCGCCATAGGGCCATCTGCTTCCCCTCGTATAAAACAGCTTTATAAACAACAAAACCGAAAATAACTTCCTACATAAAGTAACTGGTTTGTATTACAACAATAATTTAAATTACAATATTTTCCAAAACATATTTAAAAGCATGCATAGATAATACATAGATAATATTTCATACTCTAATATCCCCCGAAAAAAAATATATGAGAGTAAATAAACATCAACTATCACGTCACGGCGATGGCGATCATCAGTGGGTTGGATGGGTTTCAATTTCAAACATAATTTTTTTAATGATAAGATTAGTGAAATTAGGTTGGCATTATTTGCACCGACTTTCTGATCAAAAATTTTAACCGAAGGCAGAAAAAAGTAAGTTTTAGTCTATGTAACTCGTTATTGACATTTTCGCAACTGAAATAACAGAAAAATAGAGGGTGGGTGGCCGGATGGGTACCCTTTATTGATAATCAGACTCCCTGATTTTTTTTCTACACACAAAGATTCGGTCGTACTGGAAATGTTGGCATCAAAAAAGTCTAATTTTATCAGATTTAATTTTGTTTTATATGGTGTATTTGGTAAAAAAGTTTTCGCCGCCAAGTTAAGCCTTAGGTCTGGTTCACACCGTGGCGACAAGTACCTCTATAACGGTGTTAATCTGCATGGAACGCGTCATCCCTTGTCATTTTGGTGGGAGCCAGCCCTAACCATATCTTATAACCATAGGTGGGCAGCCTCTCGGATTTTGGGGGGTATAGGGGGGTCAAATTTTAGGGGGGTGTCCGGCAAGACTCAAATTTTGAGGGGGGGTGTACCCAAAATTTCCGCGCTGCCTTAAAATGGGCTTAAAACGCGTAAAAAACGTAAAACAAGCTTATAAATGCTTTAAAACTGTGTAAAATTGAAATAAGACCTTATTGGAACTTACAAATTGTATTGTTTAATTCTTTTATTAATAATGTGTTTATATATTCTTATAATTAGATTAGAAATCATAGTTTTTTTTAATAATTACGTAATAATAGAATAATAATATTATTGTCTTGATTATAAAGTCAAGTATCACAAACTTTTTAATCCATAATCTTATATTTAATTAAAGATTATATACATACATGGGCGTAGCCAGGGGGGGGGGTCTAGACACCACTTTTAGTTCGGCAAAGGGAAAAATTTGGGGTTAGACAGACCCCCCTTTTGCAGTGGCGTGCCCAGGATATCATTTGGGGGGGCGGTCTGGGGACCCTACTAACCCTGAAGGGGGGTCTGGCGTCTGGGGGGCGGTAGCACCCCAGATATGAGGGGGTCTGGGGGGCGAGAGCCCCCCAGCGGGGTCAAGGGATGGAGCCCCTTGTCAGGGGGGTCCGGGGGGGCAGAATGCCCCCCGGGAGAGAAAATTTTTAATTTAAGGCGCTAAAATACACTTGAAACTTTAATTCCAGATGATACTTATTACAAAGTTTAAGGTTTCTTATACCTACACATATAAAACATGTGTTTAAAACGTTAATTAAAGGATAATAGTGTTTATAGTAGTTTTATTAAACTGTATACCTTAACTACTGAACGGGATAATCGATTTGTAATCGAAAAACTAAGATAAATTGTCAATTAACAATTAACTCTCCGCGCGAAGCGCGGAAAATTTTTTTTAGTCGTTTTATAACACTTAAAAATTTTTCTTTGGGAGGCGAATTTGGGGGTGGGTGTCCCCGGGTACCCCAAATTTAGGAGGGGTGGGTGTCAGCAAAATCCGAAATTTTGGGGGGTATAACCCCCAACCCCCCCTGCCCACCTATGCTTATAACCGAACCTCTGCCCGGTCACATCCTACCCTTTTATCCCAAGATGTTAGGGACATCTTGTGATAAAAGCTTAAAGACAAATTTTGCGAGGATATGGGTCTGAGAATCATTTTTATCACCATTTGTATAAATGCCCAAAATTATAAATATACGAAAAAAAAATGTATTTCTTGCTCTATTCAGTGCACTAAAGGAGTGTTATCGCTAATAAAATTCTTTTATCGCTGGTAATCAACTACACCTTAACACTGAGCTAATCAGAGTGAAACTAAGAAACTTTGTAGCCTTGGTGCCAAAAAACTTCAATAATATATTTTCAACTAGATAAGTTTTGTATTTAACAGCAGTCCGTTTTGGGCGAAATAGGAATTTTGATTTGCAAAAAGTACTTTTTTAAAAAGTGGATCCACAACTTCGAAAAAAATTATTGTTAAACAAAAGCCCTTATTCTTGTTATATAAACAACTACCGTTTATTTAAAAAAGAAATTTAGGTATAATAATAAGTTTTAGATGGAAATCCGATAGCTAGTAACGCAATATTAAAGACTATAATTGGAAAACGTGACAAGTGCTCCTTTGTAATAATACATTGTTGCTTGAATTGTAAAATTATAGTATGTGATAATTTGTAAGACAAAAAAATGTCATTTGTGCAGTGGCGGCACCAGAATGAGATGAAGACGCCTACAGTTTAACGTAAAATATATTCTTAATTCATTTTGGGTGTCAATAATTTTTATGAAAAAAAAAATTACCCTGACGTTTTAAACTGCAAGGGATTTTATATAGGCACCTTGCACTGGAACTCGGTTTATACATAAGGTATGCAATATACATAAGCGTCACCATAATAGATAATTACCGTATCTCCTACTTATCTTTCGTAGTATGCAGATCAACCGATCAAAAGCGCGCGAAATTTCAGTTGATCCGTCTAATCACCCGATCGGTTGATCTGCATACTACGAAAGATAAGTAGGAGATACGGTAATTATCCATTATGGTGACGCTTATGTATATTGCATACTTAATGTATAAACCGAGTTCCAGCGCAAGGTGCCTATTGATTTTAAAGAAAAGTGAACCCGCAGAGTTAACACGGAAGGAACGACTTCCGAAACTGCCTATAATAGGTTGGATGCCGGTATAGGGGCCATAAAAAGTAAAAGCTACGTACAAAGCAGGTAGGAGGCAAAGTGGAGACAGGAAAAATGTCTTAGTTGCAGGTAAAGAATGTGGTAAAGGAAACAGAAGCTTCATTGCGAAAAAATACGAGGGAGGTGGCACTCGCACTGTCTTTTATTTAAAAACATATTATATTTGTTTTGAAGGCAGTTAGAAAATATGTACGAGGCCGAAAAATTTACGATAACCTGCTCTCAAATGGGGCACTACGTTCTTGCCTGATAAAACCACAAAATACGGTTTAATAATTATGGCTTAAAACTTTAATTCTCTCTGATATAATCTTTATATATAGTCACAAAAGATGTTCCCCGGAGCTCCGAGGTCCGGATTTCGGAGCTTCGCCTAATTTTAGTACAAATCTATGAATAATTAAACAATAATGCCCAAAAGTATTTTGTCAAAAATTTTGGTCAACTAAATTTTTTTAAAACTTATTACAAACAATAATAATAGTAGTTCTTAAAATGCGAATAGAACAACTTAAAACATATTTCAATCTTAAATAAGCTTGAAATCGCTGATTTAAGAGGCGTAGCTCCGGATCCTTCATTTTGATTATCCGGAGCATTGTATTGGAGGGTAGGAACATCACTAAATCATATAACATCATTACATACACGACTGTGGTCATAAAACTTGGTTTATTCTGTTACGATTATTTTTTACCCACACCCAGGGCGTTGCGACAATAACGGGACGAATACATAAGCTATGTTTCAGAAAAAATACACTGGTCAAACAACAAACTTTCAGAGACACGCATAATTATCATTGTGACCGGTCCACAGCCTGGTGGATTTACGAAAGTCGATCATAATGACGAAGGGTAAATAAACAGCAGGGAATGAGCAAGGCGAGGAGCGTGCCGGATGGAAACGACCAGGGTTGAACGAAACTCTGGGGTTCCCGGAAATTTCGTCTTTTACAATACGTCTTTCAACATATCGTCTGCTACAACTCGTTTTCGAAAAACTTGTCTTTTAAACATCTCGTCTTCGGAAAACTCGTCTTTTGGATGCGATTTTGTAAACGCACTTTTCAAAAGACGAATTTCTCCTATTTTTTGACTAAAACAATGTATTGAAAACCTTTATTTACCTAAACCTAAGCAAAATCTAAAAATCAAGCATAATTTTTATTATGATAAACTTTTATGAAATGATTTATTAAAAAAACTGAAAGCTAAGCCTAAGCAAAACCTAAAAATCAAGCAAAACTTTATCATGGTAAATTTGTATTTAATAATGCTTTTTGAACTGAAGAGTAAAAACCTTATTTTTTCCTAAGCCTAAGCAAAACCCAAAAATCAAAGAAAATTTTATCATTAGGGTGGAAACTCGCATTTTTGAAAGTGCGTTTACAAAATCGCATTCAAAAGACGAGTTTTCCGAAGACGATATGTTTAAAAAAGAGTTTTTCGAAGACGAGATGTAGAAGACGAGATGTTAAAAGACGAGATGTAGAAGACGAAATTTCCGGACACCAACTCTGGTTACTGGCAAACGACAACAAGGGTAAATAAAATTGGCGACAAGAGTCCAATGACATACGCATAAACACAAAAATTTAATTTATGCTATCATTTTATTCATCAAAAATCAAGGTCACGTATAAATAAGCGACAATTAAACATTAAGTGATTTACGCTAGGAGCAAGGCAGACAAAAGAATTTATTTGTTCAAGGAATAAAAATGGGGGGAATGCAGTAACCAATCAAATTTAAGTAATTTAGAGCATTTCATACCAACCAATCCCCATCAAACTTTTCTAACTTTTATCAATTCTCGTTGATTGTTATAAATAACGCTAAATTGCTTTGGTTTAATTGGTTATTTCATACCTCCGTTGTTTAATTCTGTTAAATAATAAACCAGATAAATCTATTTTCCGTTTTACTCTTTTGTTTTGAGTCAGGGTTTCATTAAAAAATACAAAAGACTTTTCGCTATAAAAAGCCTTATTTTTTATAAAAACCATTCTAATTTTTGTCCCAGAAATTTGGGCCTTCCAATATCCAGAACTCTTATCAATGTCGCCTTAAGATATTCCCGACATCTGTTCAAACTGCGGCGCAACATCTCACAACAGTAACTATCTGTATCTATTCAACGACGCAAGCAACCGCACAGACCTTCACGTCTTACCGAAGGATCTCTGGCTACAACCCATAAAGGTTGCCGATTTTTCTCGCTTGGTCTCTTATGGTGGCATTAACTGAAGAGAGGCATATTAATGAAAGTCGGTGCCAATAACAAAAAAAATTTTTAAAAAAATTACAGCACAAAACTGCCACGCTAATGTACAGTGCAAGGCGAAACACTTAAAAACATGACTGCTTCCCACATTTTCATGTTTGCAACAAAATATAGCGACTTGAAAATAATTGTTATTCAATTCACTAAAATATTGTCTTGGTAATGAAACAAGCTCATTGCCTCGTATACACTGACATGATTTCAAGATTAATCTCACGCAGTTATTGCTTTTTAGTTGAAATACAATATTTCACAATTATCAACAAAACTGGTTTTAATGACACTGTATAAATGTTTACCTGCACTGGATATCCCAATAACGGTCCATGGGCACAGGCATTTACACAGCCTTGTTTTATAGCTGAAATCCAGTCCTTTCTTAAAAATTTTTCCATACTTGTTTCACCCGATTCCTGTAAAAAGTGAATTTTCTTCAAAGGACCAATGCCTAAAGTTATTTGTATAAAAATTAATTTTGCATAAAAATGAAAGAAAAAAAAATTAAGAAGACTGAAGAATTTAAGTTCGGGTTTATTAATTAGTTTAGTTGTAATATTTAATATGAGTTTTAAAAATAATAAAATATTACAATATTATTGTAAACGCCATTGTTTTGTTTCGTTATTATATTTCCATGTTCCGTTTTACAGTAAACAATTGCACATGCAGGACCTAGGTTTGTATTTAAAACTAACATTAAAATCCCGAATAAACTCCAATAAAATTCTGTTCTAACGAGTCGGAAATTAGAAAAATCTATCAAAGAAATTTTTTTTGCATTTGATTATAATGACTTAAAAAGCATAGGTATGGAGGTACATAATTATTACCTGGGATTCCCACTACATCAAGTTGTAACGTAACAGTTTGATTTCTTTCCGACCGAACCTCTGTCATTGTTTTGGAGCTGTTCGCTTGTCCGTGAACGTATTCCTTGTAACTAATTTGTAGTGGACCGAGAAAAACATCCAGTTTCCACTCTCGCAAAAGTCTATCCTGTATTCAATACGCAATAAATAAAAAAATATAATAATGAAATGTTGGGCAATTTCCTTGTAAAATTATCTATTTTGCCATTTCGAAACCACGACGGGTTTGTTCTTCAGAACAAACAAGTAGTTTTTTAACGTAAGTGGGTAAAAAAGTGGGTTTTTACCCAGTTTTACAGGGGATTTTACACCACTTTTATAATGATTTTGCACGTCACCATACGGCCTATTTGACTGAAAAACAATTTGCTTGTCGCGACTAAAATCAATCAATCCACTCAATTTTGTTGAGTGCAACAGGGTTATTCGCAGATATTCGCATGACAAGCTTTCACGTTCGGTAAAAAGCGCGCTGTACTGTTGCACAGAAATATCATAATTATTGTGTGACGACCCAATGTAATAGCGAAAATAAAAAGGTGTTGAAAAATTTGAACAGCCAAATTCATAGAATAAAGTGGATAACGTGTGCATATTCCAGTATTTTTTTCCATTTTTGCGCAATGTCCAACTAGCAATTGAAGAAACTAGCAATTCTTAACTGCAGAAGGTATGGCTTAAACTCAACGGCACTGTAAAAGCGACAAAGCGGTTGCGACAGCCGCCGTGCATAAAAAAAATTAAAAAAGACAATAACGAAAATGCCCATTGTATTTTGAATTAATTTCATTACGTGGCCTGAAGTCGGTAAAAAATACAGCTAGAGTAGCATTGAATGTTTTGAATTTCGTTTTAATTTAAACGAACTGAGTCAGTTTATTTTGTTTTTTACATAAAATGAGCCAAAATCTTATACAAAATCTCTATATTCTATATATTTTAATATGCAAACATTGGTAAAAAACATATACTATGACAGAAAGTACTTTTTTCATGCTTTTTTAATATCTTTCTGCACAATGAATGACGTTTTCAAATATAAATTGGTATATTTTTATTTTTTTATTTTAACCATTTTAAGTATTTGGAAAAATTTATTTGAAATGAACTGCTGACATTAATCCTAACAACATTCAGTGTTTCAGTCATGTCGCTTCCTGGTGGCATTTGAGTTTAGTAAACATTTAACCAAAATGACAAAAAAAAACCGTATTATACTTTTTATTTAACGTTAAATCACTGAATAAAAAAAATAATTTATTGAAAACCCTTATTAATTCTCTCCCTATTTAAATTTAGCGAGCTAATCCCAATAACAAACAAGACAAACCTTTATAATTTCAATATGAAGTTCCCCCATGCCTTCCAAAATGGTCTGTTGGCTCTGTTCGTCCATGCGAATCCGCAAACTGGGGTCTTCCCTCAGGAGTTGGGACAAGGCCTCATCCAGTTTGTGCTGCTGGCCGACGGAAGGCGGTTCGATGGAGCAGAAAAATACTGGTTCAGGCGCATCAATCCCTGAAATTTTAAAAAAAATTTGAACAAAGAATAACATCGCAAGCTATAATCTTTAAAATGATAAAATTTATTTTTATTGGGTTTTTAATAATAATTATTATGGAAAATTTTTATACTGAAATTTTCTTATATAATTTTATATCATTAACAGCAAAACAAAATAATCATATAAATAAATTATTAACATGAATAATAGTAACTTTCACTTTCTCGTTTAGCAAACATCAAAATATACCTGCCAGAATTAATTTTTTCGCGGAAGATTGCTGCTGCTGCTCCATTATTTCAGGAAGAAACGAATTATTATCAGTTGTAGATGCTAAACAACAAAATAAAATAACAGCATTGTTATAATAACGTTATTTTCTTAACACTACAATTAATTAATTTATTGACGATTTCACTTCATAGATTTTTACCAGGATATCAATCCTTAAGCTAACTAAAATATCATTTACATTGTAAATAAAATTCTTTTCGTTACTTTGTCTTAAAATGCCAATTTAAAAAAATGTCTTGCCTTTTTAAAAGCCGAAAGTAAAAAAAACAGTGTTCTTTTATCCAATGTTTACAAAAATGCTAAGATTTCACAGAAAAATAGTTTATAGAAATAATAGTAATAGCCGCAAAACGTTTGGAGTAGGGTAGTGCATTTAATTTCAGCACTTTTCCCAATTGGGCATTTTTGATTTTGGACTATATCTTTGGTAATCCTGGACGGACTACGACGTTTGATAGCTCAAATGAGAGCTAATTAGATGACTTTCGTGAGCTTTTTATTTGTTATGTTATGATATTTTCATGTGAAATTATGTGATTTATAAAAAATGAATTTGTTACTCGTTTTTAGAACATGGGCATTTCATGATTACGCAATAAATTGGTTTAAAAATTCCACTGTCTTGGTAAAATGTAGTCTATTTTCCGAATTTTTAGTCCCCGTGGTTCTACGTTGCGTCTGTAGTGAGCAATCGTTATAAAATAAAATAGTGTAATTTCGGCACTCATATGCTGTAGGTAAAAACGGATTAAATTAAGTGGTCGGGTGTTAAATTGTAGTTGTAAATAGTTAAAACACAACGTTGAAATGTGTAGGGGTCATAGCACTGAACTTAAACTCGATTAAGAGGGTCCTTTTAAAAAGTGCCGAAATTAAATGCACTTTTTTCCCAAATTTTGCTCATTTTGATACCTTTTCGCATTTTAGCTGTAACTTTTTGCCAGTTGCACGTTGAACAACAAGTAGAAGCTTAAATTAAAGAAAACTGTATGGAGATAATGATAGGTTTTTAAATTTTTGAAAACGATGATTTTTTGACTGAGAAACAATTGATTGTTTGTAAAGTGCCGAAATTAAATGCAAATATTTAATTTCGGCAAATTTCCATTTTTTTTAAAAACTGATTTAATTAAGTAAAAGAATACTTTCGTACAGTTAAACTTTCGTGGCGCAACGCAGTATCGTGAAAGCTTCAAAATGAGCTATCAAACATGAAAATCGGGCCATACAGTAAAAAGTTACATCAGAAAAACAAAAAAAGTGCCGAAATTAAATGCACTACCCTATGTAGTATAAAAATTATAAACAATTAACCTTTATTTCGTCTGGAGTAAACTTTGTCAAACTCTTGCGCAGCCGAATCTGCGGTGTTCTTAGTCTCTACAAGTGTATCACCTGTAACCGAGTGTTTTAATCCCGATATTACAACGATATTTCCTGTAAAACATATTTTTTTTTAATACGATTTTTGATAATATATAATAATTTAATGAGTAAAGAGAAGATTACAAATTAAAGTTTAGTATCTCACAATTTTGGATCAAAAAACTCTTAAACCTGTAATCTACAGCTTCGATATTTCATTGACTGACGTGTTACATTGCACTATCCCTCAATGATTTTAATTATCATTCGCATTTATAAGTCGTTGTATTTTTGAAACATCAATACAACGGGAGTTATTACAAATTTTCTTCCATAAAACAATAAGAAGGTATACCCGCATTAACACACTGGGTCTCCTGGAGCTGATCGCTATGAGCGATGTAGACGTGCGGTATAGTTTCCGTGACATCTCGGGTGGCGTTGTAGCAATGGGTTCCGGGACGTACGTCTCCGCTGTATATTTTAGCGTACGTTAATGGTCCCAAGCGTTTGTCGTGGGTTATTTTAAACACCAAAGCACATAAATGATTCTATAATTAAAGTAAATCACAGGTTCAAAACCATAAGTAAAATTTTAAAGTCAGAAGTAACACTTATACTTAACATTTTTTGTTATTGAAACATTTTTAAATAGTTATTCACTGTTAAAATAGCATCAAAATTATAACGATAGGTTCCGATAAGTCACAAACATTCTATTAATGTTATTGTTTTCTTAATTTTATAAACTTACAAATGCAAAATGACTAATCAAGCAAATATGTTTTTCAAAAAAACCTATTAATAATTTTTCAACATTTTAATAACGCAATGTCATTAATTTTAAGTAAAACATAATACCTTGTTTGTTGTATAATTTTATATTTTATTTTTATCCAGCAAATTAAGTTTGTTCTATAAATAATCTGCTCATGTGAGCATTTCAATAAAAAATTTAGGATTTTTACTTTATAAAAGGGAAGAAAAATATGTTCCCGTTGATTTGGAGCAGGAAGAAACTCACAAATAGCGCTAAGCAAAGGTTGTACAGCTTTCTTTTTCAAAGAGCTACCGCATATTACTGGAACACCAACTTGGTTTAAAGTTATTCGCCTAAATTAATAGTACATTTTATTCTTAAATTTTAGGTTATATAAACTAGCAATGCTCTATGACATCAAAACTCTTAATTGTTTAACAGCAAATAGCAAACACGTTTCTGATTCATTAATAATTTTTTTTTTAAATTTTGATTCCATTAGAATCGTTGCAAATTTCAAATTTTAAAATAATTAATTTAAATAATATCGTTTCGCAGAGGCGACAAAAAAGTAACATTCAATTGAGAGTTATTTATGCATGCTATTGTGGAGGTGATAATTTCTGAGTGATTATTTAGCCTTGTGTACTCTGCCTGTTGTAATTAAAACTAACAAACGTTTCAATCTGTAAATATATATTTTAAATTCACCTACCGAATCGCTGGAATTATATCGCGGTTAATGTTCAGCATTTCAGATCCAACCTCCAAAAGTTTTTCGGCGAACTCGTCATCTAAATCCGCCAACGTATCTTCCAAGTCTGCTCTGGCCTTTTTTGCCAGTTCAAAGTTCTCGGAACCTTCTTTAACTTGCCTTTTCTTGTAAGTTCTAAGCAAAATTTCGCATGAAATTTTCTATCTCATGCAAAAAAATAATAATACAACTTGTACTAAATCTAGTCAAACCAAAACATTACATAAATTTAATCAAATAAGTAAATTGTAATGCTAAAAAACCTTCCATCCAGTTCCTTGTCAGACGGCCACTCCAAAATTTCCATTCCAAGCAAGTCCAAAATACCACTGAATTCTGCATTAGTATCTGGTTTTTCCAAAGAAACAATTCCAGACCACACAGGTAAAGACAAAAGGACAGGGCAAACACGAAGTTTTTCCTTCATTGAACTCAAACATTTGCCAACGGATGCACCTGAAATTTTTTACTGTTTTACGTGCTACATCCGTCTTTCCTTGCCTTAATTTGGCCATGCAGATGCAATATTTAAAATAAGTTTGATTGAATGAAATACATCGAGTTAATCGAGCCTTAAAAATGCGAAATCGCATTTTTTTAAAAATTAAGCGTTTTTCCTCTGTTAGCAAACCAGCTATTGAAAAATATTACTTTTTAAAACAAATTAACGAACAGCTAACTAGCTAACAGGAAACTAGGAGACATAAAACTCAGTTTTAAGGCACCAAGCATACTGACCAACTTCTTTCTAAAGTATATATAAGATCCGTATTGTAAAAATTACCCCGTTTATCCATTTTGTTCAAAAAAATAATGGAGGGGATTTGATATTTCCTAGCTTGTTTCCATACAGTCATTGTTTGAGCTTCTACACCCCTCGATGCATCCAGAACGGTCACAGCACTATCTAACACCCGAAGACAGCGTTCAACCTTAAACAGCAACAGTTCTAAATCCATTCCGTTTCGACGCTACAGAATTTTTCGCTTTTGGATGCTTCAATTGGCTATATTTTTAGAACTGCGGTGATCTATTCTTTGTGTTTTGTTTAAATTTACCAAATAAAACCACTAGCGTAATGTATTTTTTAGTCAAATGGAAAGTTTAAAATCACATCATCAAAAAAAACCCCCAGTTTTTGTAAAGAAATTCGATTTTAATTTACAACATTAATGATCCAATTTTACTATCTTACTCGTTTTAATTACATTATTTTAAAAATAATTTCACATTTTATTTTAAAAAAAATTCTTTGCTTAGGGTTCACGCTTTAACTTTATTTACAACATTTAAGAGTTTTAAAAAACAAAACAAGAGATGGTAAGCAAAGTGTAATGAGGTCTTTTGTAGGAAAAAACCGCTCTAATTTCTTACTTCAACAGTGAAATCCACGTGTCCTGGTGTATCAATCAAATTAATTCTAAAATGATTCCAATAGAAAGTTATCGCTGCTGATGTAATAGTAATTCCTAAATCAATATACAACACTGCTTTCATTGTTATTATTTATTGAGAAGTTCATAAATATGACAACGGAAAATTTGAAGTTTTTGACAGAAAAAAAAGCAAATCAATTTGGACTATTGTTTTTAATTTTTTGAATGAAGAATGGAAAAAACAGGCCTTTAACCTGTAATAATTTGCCTCAATTCGGTAATTTATCGACTGAGGTGTTTGATACACCTTACCCGTTCAGTTTAGTTTTACAACTTGCATTTTTATAGGTTGTCGTATTTTTGAAACAACATTTTTAAAACCACACGAGTTGTTACTTATTTCATTGTAATTAAAATAGGATTTAGGAGGATATTTTAAATTTATATTTTGTTTTCACTTTAATTTTAATGGTACAAAATTTAATCCTAGTTTTATGTCAACAACCGATTTAAATATTTTACAAAAAAACATTAACATTTTACTTAACAAAAAAAATAAAAACCAAAAAATTTTTCTAAAGCAAAAAAAAACCTGTTTCATTAGCACACCTTTTGTATAAACACGAAATAAACAAATTTAAAAAAAAAGTAAAAGCAAATAAACAAATTTACGCTTTTCAAGTTAAAAACTTAGAGCCTCAGTAAGACACTACATCTAGTGTTAGAGGTTTCTAGGTGGTAAAAGTCCTGGCCTTGGTTAGTTATAGAGTCTTACAGTCAAAAGACACTGCCACTAATAAGTAAGATTTCTAGGTGCTTCAAAATCCTGGCTTTAACTAGTTATAAAGTCTTACACGTCAAAAGACACTACAACTAGTAAGTAAGGTTTCTAGGTGCCTCAAAATTCTGGCCTTAATTATAGTCTATACAAAAATGATGCGGACTGGCGACAAAACGCGAACTTTGAAATGTTATATATTCATAACGGAGGTTAGAAAATACGGGACATATATGGGATCATAGCTTAGACTCTTGGCTATCCTTTGAAAAGGTTAGGAAAAAATGTTTTTTCATGACGTCATCACCACAACCGATGCGGTGAAAAAAACCTGGTCCCAAAAAAAACAAAACTTTTTTATTAGTACGAAATAAGAAACGCCGCTTGGTATGTTATTAAAACATACTTTTCTGAGTTTTTTCTGAAAGTTTGAGCGAAATCGGCTTGCTCGAATTTTTTTATAATGCGTTGAATGCGCGCGGTTTTCGCGATTTTTCGCGAATTTTTGCCACGCTAATACACTGTCCGAATTATATATTTTGTTTTGCTTCCTGCTCGAAGTGTGTACGATATTGATCATATTGTTATATATTAAATGTCCGCCAATTTTTATTTCTTACTTTTGACCTAAAAATTTTTTTTGGGGGTTGACCCCCCTGGGGCTAGGGGGGCCAAACACGAATGCCGAAAAATTTTTTCAAAATTTTTTTTCAAAACCATCAAAAATGTAAAATTTATCACATATGACGAATTTTGATATATCGTTTGTGTAAAAAAAACCTAATATTAAGCTTACAATAAACTGTCAAAAATGACGAATTTGAAATTTGGAAGGATTCCAAGCCCGTATGCTAGCAGCAGCAAACCTTTCAATTTTAATTGAAAGGTTTGCTGCTGCTAGCATAAGGGTTTGGAATCAAGAATTACAAGTTTTATCAAGTTTTACAAGAATAATAAACTTTAAAAGATTAGTTTTAAATTTTTTAAATTTATTTTGAATTTTTAAATTGAATTTTGAATTGAATTTTTAATTTATTATCAAGTTTTACAAAAATAATAAACTTTAAAAGATTAGTTTTAAATTTTTTTAATTTATTTTGATTTAAAATATTAGAAAATGGTCCAAATAACCCCATGAAAACGCAACATAAATTTTCCTTAAAATTCCAAAATACTTCCTTACGTCATGCAAATTTTTGTTATTACGTCATAATTGATGATTTTATTGACTCTTCTGCAATAAAATGACGCAATTCAGACTAGATCGCGGATTCAAACGTTTTTACACGAAAAATAGCATTACTTAAAAAAATTACATTGGGATATTGGCAAAAGTTGAGAGACATAGTTATTAGAAATTTGTTTTGTGTTGACAAACGGGGAAACATGTTTGCAAGTAAGAAAACACTTAAAAAAGAGCATTTTTTAGCTGCGACATTTGGTAATTTTGTAGTAGCATTTTAACTTTGAAAATATGTTTTTCTCACAAAATAACCTGGAAATTCGAAAAAAATAAATTTTTAAGGCTTATTTTTTTGGAAAAGTTTTGAATTTAAAGGTTTGCTGGTGCCAGCATACGGGCTTGGAATCCTTCCAAATTTCAAATTCGTCATTTTTGACAGCTTATTGTAAGCTTAATATTAGGTTTTTTTTACACAAACAATATAAATCAAAATTCGTCATATCTGATAAATTTTACATTTTTAATGGTTTTGAAAAAAAAGTTTGAAAAAAATTTTCGCCATTCGTTTTTGGGTCCCCTAGCCCCAGGGGGATCAACCCACCAAAAAAATTATTTAGGTCAAAAGTAAGGAATAAAAATTTGGCACTGTCGATTTTGTGCACCCGATAAGAGCACCAAGGGTTCTAGGCGGTGCGGCAGATGCATGTTATCTATCTTTGTAACTATCTATAAAAAATTTTATAGCAACATTGTTAAGTCGCTTATAAAAAATTATAACTCATGCCTGGCCGGTATAGGACTCATATAGAATAGATTAATCACCATAATTTTGAAAAAAACTCCATTACGCATTAAATTTAAAAACTAGTATAGTGATTAAAAAGTGGGATATTGCTGAGGTTTTGTTTTCATTAACTTCCACTTAGCTTTACTGGCCAAAGTTCTACTTAAACAACTGAAAATACAATCATGTTTTTTTTTATTAGAAACTAAACTTTGGTAAACACCTCTTTCTCGTTCTTGAGCCATATAATCAGTAACTGTGTCTCCACTGTCAACATCACCAATTGATTTGGTTGCACCAGCTAAGTACAGTAGGCGCTCAGTTGTGGTTGTTTTTCCTAAAATAATAACTAATAATAAAACCAAAAATCAGTGAACTAATCGTTTAAACATTTTTCCTATAGAATAACGTTTTAAAATTTTTTTACATCCTTTATGAAAGTTCTATCGACCGATTAATCTTTTTTTTTTGTTTAAACGCGTCAATTTAATTGTTTTGCGATCAGCAGCTACAAAAACGATTCATCAACTTATTTTCATACAATTCATTTTCTTAAAAACATTAATTTTTAACAAACCAGCATCAATATGAGCCATAAGTCCGATATTTCTGATTTTGTTGATATCCCATTTTTCTTCTTTAGTATTTGCATATTGCACATGAGGTAGTTTAAGTTTATGATGGGTACCTGAACCCAAAACTGTGTGAGAATAAAAACAGACAAACCGTTTGGTTTTAACCTTTCCCTTTAGCAATTTGCTGCAAATTTTCATCTAAACACAATAAATTTCTATTGTAGTATTGTAGATAAAGCAATAATTATGATTTCCACCTCAGAAATTTGTTTTTATTTTGCATACTAAAACACAGGAAAATTCAACGAATACTTAGGTTGATATTACCAAGAATATATAAAACAAGAGAATGTCCGACTTAAATTTTCGACCAAAATTTTGCGAGAAAAGTCGCACTTTTGAATTAGTGTGCGACTTTTCTCGCAAAAATCCGCCATTTTCTGCTAGCTTTCCCGCGCTGCGATTTTTAACACAGTGTTAGTTTTCTCGCAGTGGGGACTGCGACTTTTTTCGCACTCTATACTGTTTTATTCGCACTGCGATTATTTTCGCACTGCGAGTCTGCCTGCACAACAAAAAAATAAAAACAAAGCGGAGCAAAAATTTTGTGTTTAAATGAATAAAAGTTGTTTTTTTCACCTTAAAATGTTAAAACTTTTTAGTTTTAATGAAATAAACTAACTTTCCAACATTTTAAAATTAAATAAAACAAGTTTTGAAGTGTTTTACTCCATTGAAAATGACTACCAGCGTCTGTATTTTTTATGTTGCGCAGCTAGACTCGCAGTGCGAAAATAATCGCAGTGCGAATAAAGCAGTATAAAGTGCGAAAGAAGTCGCAGTCCCCACTGCGAAAAAACTAACACTGTGTTAAAAATCGCAGCGCGGGAAAACTAGCAGAAAATGGCGGATTTTTGCGGGAAAAGTCGCACACAAATTGAAAAGTGCGACTTTTCTCACAAAATTTTGGTCAAAAATTTAGTGTACAGTCGGACATTCTCTTGTGTTATATATTCTTGATATTACTCAGCGCTACTCAAGCAACTATTTTATAATAAAAGACATAATTGAATAGATTCTTCAACAACAAAGTTTTTATGACAAAAAATATCTATGATGAGTTGCCTTTAAATGTGTATAATCTCAAATAGCTCTAATAGATTTCATGTTAAAAGTGTAGGTTTTTGTGAGTGTAAAACAAAATTTTTTTTACAAGACACGCGTATGGAAAATATTTTGCGCGCCACTTTAAAGCAAAAATTAACATATCGTTGTTACTACAGCAAAACGAACTACAATGCAAATTAAATATATACGATAAAATAAAATATATGACTTTGATTCGTTTTAGATTTCAAAGAGACACCCAATTAAATATAGAATCGAGTATATTTTATAACGATAAGATAGATAGATAGTAAGAGGGCGGTACCCTACTGTTAAGGGGCCCTGGTGTTCAAGCCTGCATTAGGCTCATTACACTCTGCCCTGGAACCACCTAGGAGTGGTTTTCCTCAAATCGTTTTGATTCTTTTATGAATCGTTTAAAATCAACAACAGACGCCCCTCGGACAATTTTTGCATCCAAGGGGTCCGTGCCAAAGATTTTAAACCTTATTGCTGACAATGCATAGCACTGTTCCAAGAAGTGAGTAGCGGTCTCTTCTTCCTCTTGGCAGAGTTCGCAGAGCCCATCATTGGCTACTCCAATCTTTCTCAAGTGAGCTTTGAGAGGACTATGTCCAGTTAAAAGCCCAATGCCAAGGCGTAACTCTTTTTTTGAGAGACCAAGCAATTGCCTAGCTCTGGAAATATTTGGCTCAGTGACATACTTTTTGGTATGTCGGCATGCGTCAAGATTTTGCCAGTATCTGACATGCTGAGCCATAATCCATTTTTTGATGGCTGATTTTGCCACCCCAATTGATGTTCCCACATGTAAAAGTGGGCCCATAAAGTTAGGGTTTGTGCCTTCTTTAGCAAGCTTGTCAGCCTGCTCATTTCCTTCATGGCCCCTGTGTCCAGGTACCCACAGAAGCTTTACATCATTTTCTCTGGCCAATCTGGTAATCATCTCATAGCACCTCATAACTAGCCCAGATGATATCTGAGGAGATAGAAGCGCCTTGAGTGAAGCCTGACTGTCAGAGAAAATACAAATTTCTTTGTTTTGTGCAGTTTGCACAACAGCATTTGTAACACAGGCCAAGATTGCATATATTTCAGCCTGGAATACAGTTGGGTTTTTGCCTAATGGAATAAAGAAATCTTCTTCCATGGCAAATGTGAAATGCACTCCTGCCCCAGTATGTTGTTCTGCTTTTGAGCCATCTGTGTAGCAGCACATAGCAGATTGAGGTTGAATGACATTGCATATTTTGCGTGCCTGTTACTCGTTCAGTTACGTATTGCTACATGATGTGAACTTCAAAAAACTTCAGCTGAGCACATCTCGCTAAGCGTGCGCTCAATGTATACAAAAACTTATTAGTGTATCAGTATGCCCTACCTTAAAGGGCACAAACTAATAGATTTTAACTGAAAGTTAATAAGCTAAAAGTTTTTGTACAGATTGACCGCACCGTTAGCGAGATATGCACACACACGAAAAACTTACACTTAAAACACGTTATTATGTAGCCATAGATGAACACGGTCAAAAAGCTAGGGGGGGTGTTTACCCTGGCTAAATGACATTTCAAAATCTAGGGGGGTTGAACTCCCTCCTAGCTTCCTAGGGGGGTTGACCCGGGGTGGAAGATTTTGAAACCGAGAGGGGGGTCATGTGGGGTCCAATGTCTGAAGCAAAATAGTTTTAAATCATTAAAGGTTTAATAATAGTTTTTTTAAAGATAATACTACATTGTATTGAATAAAAAGCGATATTCTGATATAGAATAGGTGTAAAAACATGAATTTGTGTTAAAAATTCACGTTTTTATAAGAAAATTTAGTATAAAAAAGTACTTAAAATTTTCCCGAGAGGGGAAAGGGGGTTAGATTTTAAAATCTAGAAGGGGATCAGGGGTAACAAAATGCGAAAATTTGGGTGGAGAGAGGGGCTGGATTTTTCTAGGGGGGGGGGCAAAATTTTGAGGCTAGGGGGAGTGGACCCCATCCACCCCCTTTTGTTCATCTATGTAAACGAAAATATATACCTGTAAACTGCTCCCTGGGGTGATTCCCGCCCAATTTTTGACTGAATTCCTTCCCCGACCCTCCTTGTCCGTTGTTGATTGGTCGAAATCCAAATCCGCTGCCCGAGAAGAATTGCGCCTCCGTCGGCATCACGTAATCCAAGGCCAACTGGGGATAGAGATTGAAAGGCGTCATGTAACTGTTCCACATATCGTAAGAGTACAAATGTTGCAAGCTAAAAGAATAGTCAGTCATTAAACGTGTTTTTAAATTGTAATAGGAAAAAGGGAAGGGTTGTGTAGGTTAGAGAAAATATTATGTAAGAACCAAATATATGAGTTTAGTTAAAAGATATATTAAAGTTTAGTTAAACTTTTAGTTAAAAACCCTATAAAATTAGAGAAACAGTTTAAGTAAATGTAGAAATAAATACTAAATTGAGGATTTTTAAGTAAATATGACCTTTGAAAAAATTATAAACTGAGATTATTTATACTAAACGTTAAAAATGGTTTACTAAAATAATTTAACCTAAAATTTTGTGACAATTTTAAACAGTACTTTTAACAAAAATAGGAATTAATAGTATAAATAGATTTTTTAATAATAAAAATGGAAGTAGTAAATAATTTATTAAGATTTTGACATTTATATATTAATTTGGTTGTAATCTTATTTTATGACAATGATGACTTTATAATGGATAGCCTGCGTTATAGAAATAAAGACACCATATTAGGTGTAGAGAGCAAACTTTTTAGAAGATGGGCGTAGAATACAAACAAAAATAGAAATTTATAAAAAATAAGAATGGAAATATTGTGTGTCTACAATACGATTTTTTATAAGCAAACCATAGAAGAATCAAAACTAAGCTGTACATTTTATACAATTGGCAATCTTAAAAAGGTTTTAAATTTTTACCTAAAATTTTGTGTGAATGCTGGAGACGGATAAGGCAGCTCTAACGGACCCAAATAATCCTCGGGATCGACAATTAAAGGCATTTCCGCAGTTTGGTGCGGAGGCGGTCCCCAGTCGTCCTAAAATAAAAAAAAATAGTTTGTAAGCACGCAAGCTACCTATGCGGAGAACGAAAGATTATTCTAAAGAACAAAAGTCCTAAATAAATCAAACTCGTTAGTAGTAAACAGGTCTTGATTGAATTTCACAGGAAACAAACTTTGGTCTAAAATTTCGCTAAATAAATGAACATAGATGAACAAGGAGGGGAGGTAGGGTGGGTTCCATCCCCCTAGCCTTGAAATTTTGATCCCCCCCTCTACAAAAAAATCCAAGGGCCTCCCCTCCCCCCAAATTTTCAAATTTATTACCCCTGACCCCTCTCTAGATTTTGAAATCTGAACCTCCTCCTCTCTCAAGAAAATTTTAAGTACTTTTTTATACTAAATTTTCTTCCAAAAACGTGAATTTTTAACACAAATTTATGTTTTTACACGCTTTTCATACAAGAATATCGTTTTTAATTCAATAAAATGTAGTATTATTTTATAAAAACCTATTATTAAACCTTTAATGGTTTAAAAAGTATTTTGCTTTGAACATTGAACCTCACCGGTTTAAAAGTGTTTTGTTTCGGAAATCGGACCCCACCTTAGACCTGTGCACGGTCTGGAAATGCCCCCCCGTTTTATTGGAGGATTTGCCCCCCGCCAAAAAATGAAAAAGTACCCTTAAATTATGACGCCATTTTTGACCTATGATCATAGGTGTTTTTTGGGGGGGGGGACAGAGGGGTGTACCCCCCCTAGAGGCAAAATTTTGGACCCCCCCTAGAAAAAATTCAGGCCCCTCCCTTCCCCCCAAAGCTTAAGAGTGGTCCGGCCTGACCCCCCCTAGCGAGGCTGACCCCCCGCCCCGCCCCCCCTCCCGACCAATTTGGAAGTATATTTTTTTATTTACTGTCAAAAACACGGGTTTTTAGTTAAAAACAGTGTTTAAATACACTTTTTACGCCTAAATAGGTTGTTTTAATACATAAAATTCAATATTAGACCTAAAAACACTTAAATTATTGAGTTAAAAAAATTTTGCTAAAAAATTGGACCCCCCTGACCCCTCCTAAATTTGAAATCCCGCACCCGGGGTCGACCCCCCCTAAAAAGCCAAGGGGGTCCGGACCCCCCCCTAAAAAATTTTGGCCTTCCACCCGGGGGTGGACCCCCCCTAGCGGACCCGACCAAAAACACCTATGCCTATGATGACGCCATTATCGCCATTTTGCAGTTTTTAGCCTATTTCAATGTATTTTAAGCCATTTTAGACCTATTTTAACCTTATTTTCGCTTTTTTGTCCCTTTTTTCCCTTTTTCCTTCTTTTTTTTCTCTTTTTTCTCCTTTTTTTCTCTTTTTTTTCCCCCTGCTTGCCCCCCCCCGTTTTAAAAAAGGTGCCCCCCGTGCCCCCCCGTTTTAACCCCGGCGGAGGGGGGGGGGCACGGGGTCTGCCACCTGACCCCCATCTAGGTTTCAAAATCTTCCACTCCGGGTCGACTCCCCCTAGAAAACCAGGGAGGGTTTGACCCCCTTCCTAGATTTTGAAATGTCATTTACCCGGGATACACACCCCTCTCCTAGATTTTTGACCGTGTTCATCTATGCCTGACCCCCCCCCTCTAGCTTTCAAAATCATCCACCCCGGGTCGACCCCCCGGCGCTAAAAAGCTTAGGGGGGAATCGACCCCCCTAGGACCCTTCCCCCTAGATTTTGAAATGTCATTTAGCCGGGGTAAACACGCCCCTAGCTTCGGTGACCGTGTTCATCTATGTGAATAGGGCCGTTTTTAAACTAATGAAAAAACGAACAGTATGATTATGGTGTGTTTTTTTCTATTTCGTCTGTTTGTGTGCTTTAAATTAAAAATAAAAGTTTAATTTTCGAAATATAAAATAAAATTTTAATTTTTAATTAAAAACAAGTTGATCGACAATTTTAATATTTAAAAAGTTAACAATCAAATTTTAGACACTTGTTTCAGAAATAGAAAAAAATATGTTCTCTTAGTTTCGGGGAGAACATACCAACTCACCTTAAAAACCTGCTGAGCATCCTCGAACGCCGGGGCGATCGCGTTCACCGCCGGCATGCTCAATCTCGTCCTCAGCACGGCCAGCAGCGCCGCGGCCGCTCCCTCCGCCGATCCCAAATACTCCGCCAACAGTTTCCTCCCTTGCAGCCTCGTCGTCAGCAAATCCCTGTCCGACATCGCCCTTAGAATCAGATGCAATTCCGACAGCCTTGCCGCCGGCAGCTTCACCACGGCCCTATTCCAATCTATGACGTCATCAAACGGGAGTAGCGCCCTGGTGCCCAACACCACCGGCACTGCCCCGCACTGCAGGGCTTCCAGTAGCTGAATACTGAAGGAGAGACTAGCCCCCGGGGCGCCCCGGGTCAGAGTATCGGCGTGCGGGAGAATCAGGTGGAATGTGGACTGTTTCAGAAGGGCGCCGCGCTTGTCGCTGTCGTCGCAGAGGGCGAAAGTCCCGGGAGATTCGCGGAACGGTCGGTTGGTGCAGTCGAAACCCATGTAGAACAGGTCCCGGGTTTGCGTGTTCTGGATGTAGTGTTGAAATTAATGGAAAACTTTTTATTACAGACCAGTGTACGGTTCGGAAATGCCCCTTTTTAATTACTGGCTGTGTCCCGCCCTGTTTAGCAATGAAAATAATATTAATTTAACAATATTCGGCAAAATTTTTGGCAAAACCTTTGCAGTTTTCAACCTATTTTTCCTAAATTATATCCATTTTAGAATTACTTACATTTAATTTTTTTGTCTTTTGTTTTTACTTTTTTTTGCATATCGGGTTGAAAAAAAACTGCTCCTCCCATCTCCTCCGCCCCCGTTTTGAAAATTCCTTTTATTAAACTATTCAGTTATATACAAACATTTAAAAAAAACCGACAACGTGAGCGGCTTATAAGACCAGACATTTAAAAAAATATGTACCCGTGAAATTGAATTCCCAAAATAAAATTCAGAAAAATATTCTATAATTGATTTATGCAATGTTGTTTTTCCATTTGAAATCTGTTAAAGAAACAACAACAGCATAACACAAAAAATGTCCTGCTGTAAAACTACACCCCCAAGTTCGCATTCTCTTAATTAATATCCAACGACATTAATATTAATCACCTTCATAGGTATTTTTGGTCGGGTCCGCTAGGGGGGTCCGTCCAACCCCTGGGTGGAAGGCCAAAATTTTTTAAAGGGGTCCAGGGCGGTCCGGAGTCCGGACCCCCCTGGCTTTTCAGGTGGATCGACTCCGGGTGCGAAATTTCAAATTTAGGGGGGGGGGCAGTGGCGTGCTCAGGTGGGGGGGGCGGGGGAAGCGGCCGCCCCTCCCCCCAAAATCCGGCGAAGCCGGATTTTTTCGTAAGGGGAACCCTTACGTTTTTTGAATTTTGGGAGAGAAAAAAATTTTTTTTTTAATATTAATACAGAAACTTTCCTGATGCCTTCCAAAAGCATATTAATAGTCAAAAAAACCAAATTTTCCCCGCTTCGCGGGTAGTTTAAATTGACAATTTATCTCAGTTTTTCAATTTCAAATCGATTTTGCCGCTCAATAGTTAAGGCATACATGTTAAATAAAACTACTATAAACACTATTAACCTTTTATTAACGTTTTAAACACATGTTTTAAATGGATAGGAATAAAAAAACCTTAAATTTTGTATTAATTATCATCTGGAATTAAAATTCCTAGTGTATCTTTACGCCTTAAATTAAAAATTTTCCTCCCCCCGGGGGCATTCTGCCCTCCGGACCCCCTGACAAGGGGCTCTGCCCCTTAACCCCGCCTGGGGGGCTCTCGCCCCCCAGACCCCCCCTCAGGGTTAGTATGTGCCCCCATTAAACCGCCCCCCCCCCGAAATGAAATCCTGGGCACGCCACTAGGGGGAGGGGTAAGGGCAGACGGCTCCTATTTTTTAACAAAATTTTTTTAACTCAATAATTTAAGTGTTTTTAGGTCTAATATTGAATTTTATGTACTAAAACAGCCTATTTAGACCTAAAAAGTGTATTTAAACACTGTTTTAAACTAAAAAACTGTGTTTTTGACAGTAAATGAAAAATATACTTCCAAATTGGTCGAGAGAGAGAGGGGGGGTCAGTTTCGCTAGGGGGGTCAGGTAGGCCGTACCGCTCTCGAGCTTTGTGGGGAGGGGGAAGGCCTGGATTTTTTCTAAGGCGGGTCCAAAATTTTGGTTCTAGGGGGGGACCCCTCTGTCCCCCCCAAAACACCTGTGATCACCTTTTATGATCTAGCTACAAAGGTCATTCATTTCCAATTGTAATAATGTTTGTTCTCAAAAAGTAAACTTACCAAACTACATAAATGCTTTGCTATCAACCAAATTTATATTAGTTTTCCAAAGTATTCTCACAAATCCCAAAAGATTTACACTGCACGTAGCAAATTACATTATTTTCAACACTACAGCACCTGCATATTGGCCAACTGTTCCAAAATCCGGGCTATTTTGGAGTCCGTAGCGTTGTTACCGCTCGGCCAATACTCCGACCAAAAGGACAGTAGGTATTGTCGTCTGGCTGGAAGCAGCGGGGGCATTACTTTCCACACAGAATCTTTATCCGCGAATGGGAGAATCAACGGCGGAACCAAAACGTCGAATCCTGATCGAAACGAGTCTAAATTATTCGTACTAGGGTAAACAACTTAATTCGGCCAGCCTTAATTTCGGCCACCACCGGCTGTCAGTGGCGTGCCCAGGATTTCATTTCGGAGGGGGCGGCGTAAATAGAAACCCTGAAGGGGGTCCGGGGGGCGGAAGCCCTCCAGATATGGGGGGTCTGGTGGGCGGCAGCTCCCCAGATATGGAGCGTCTGGGGGACCGGGAGCGAGAGCCCCCAGCGGTCAAGGGGTATAGCCCCTTGTCAGGGGGGTCCGGGGGGCAGAATGCCCCCCGGGGGGGGGAATTTTTAATTTAAGGTGCTAAAATACACTAGAAATTTTAATTCCAGATGATACTTATTACAAATTTAAGGTTTTTTTACCTATAAATTTAAAACATGTGTTTAAAACACGAATAAAAGGATAATAGTGTTTATAGTAGTTTTATTAAACATGTATGCCTTAACTACTGAACGGGATAATTGATTTTAAATCAAAAAACTAAGATCATAAATTGTCAATTTAAACTACCCGCGTAGCGGGGAAATTTTGGTTTTTTGACTATCAATATGCTTTTGGAGGGCATCAGGAAGGTTTCTGTATCAATATTAAAATTTTTCTCTCCCAAAATTTAAAAAACGTGAGGGTCCCTCCTTACGAAAAAATCCAGCTTCGCCGGATTTCGGGGGGCAACCGCCTCCCCCCTGGGCACGCCACTGCCGGCTGTTAATTTTATCACCTACTAAAAATTATTTAATGAACTGCGTAATAGTTATAAAATAGATTGTTAGGTACTGTACTTGATGAATTTAGTTAATTCACATTTTGTGCGTAGAGAGCACATTTGTCAGTCGTCAAAATTAAGGTTAGCTCAATTTAAGTCAGTTACCCTTAAGTCAGTTGCCTACTTGCCTTTGATCTGTTGATGTTCATTAGCCCAAATTTTTTAACATAAATATACTTATTTACTCTAAGAAGTTAAATTTAAATGTATGTAAGTCCTAGAAAGAAAAGTTTGAAATTTTCATAATTTTATCTTAAAAAAATACACAAAGAAACCAAAAGAAAAGCAAAAACCACAAACCAGGAGGAAAGTAGCTCGAAGCGACGATCGCTCTCGAAATATTTCCATTCCCCAGCGACAGATCCGGCGCCGCTGCCAAGCTCCAAATCACGTGGTTCCTTCCGTCTCCTCGCCACCAGTCCAACTTTTTGGCCTCTTTGACTTCCAGCGCGTGGTCCGTCAACGTAATAAATAAACAAGCCTCGTTGGCCGCCGAATGCTGGGGATTTTTCCTCAGGATTAAGTCCGTTTTCCTCAGCGATTCCCCGTCGCTCAGCGGGGGATTCGCGTAAAACCTCAGTCCCGCCGTTACCGAACACCTAGAATAATCCAGGCAATTTTCCAAATTACACCCTTTAAAAAATTCGTTTCCTTGGGTCAAATAAACAGGAGGCTTTCTGGCCAAATCCCCTGTGGCCGGTTCCAGCCGGCTGGGGAGGTGAACTTCGGGCATTTCCCGCTCCACCCTCTCCGCGTGTTCCAGTTTGGCGGCGTCTATGGCCCGACGGACTGTGTCCAGTTCCAGCTGCTCTTGCGACAACTCGGTCCTGAGTCCGTCCAGTGCCGCGGCGCTCTGCGCCAACTCCGCCCGGAGGGCCTGGCGCCGCTCCTGCAGTTTTTTCAACTCGTCCAACACGGACACTCGGATGTCGTTCAGTTCGTTGACGCGCGTTTTCATATGTCTACCAACGGAATCCAACTCGCGTTCCTCGTCCGGAAACCCGTTTAGTTCCAAATCCGACACGTAACTGAACTCTATATTCCTCACTTCCGCCTTTTCGTCGCCCTTGTCCGATGGGGATTCACCGCGATCCTCCGGTTCATCTTCTTCCGCTGGTTTTTCCAATCTGCGTTCCTGCTGTTGCTGTGGGATTCGCGGTGAAAAGTGGTGAGCCGCGGTCATGTAATGGTGCAGAATGAACGCGCTGAATAGGAACAACAGGACGCACAAGGCTACGACAGCCAGAGCGGTTTTGTTCAACCGGCATGCGTCGTCGATTCGATCGAAAACTCCCGAATAACTGGAATGTCTTTTTCGCGGGAGCAGTTTATCTTTTAAAAAATAGCGGTCCTCGTCATTTAGGAAACGCACATCATTAAGTTTGTCGTTAACGTTGTTTATTTCTTCAGCACGGCGAAACGTTCGATGCTGCATTTTCATTTTTTTTAACTTAATTAAATGCAGTGACTATTCGGTACACCAACGGAGTAGCCTAAAAAAGCTTTATTATTAAATCTTAAAAATTTTATTAAATAAAAACAAAAATTGGTACAAGTTCCATATGTGTACCAAAATTCGACTTGACCGATTCAAAAGTAATTACAAATATTAAAACATCTTTATAGCCTACATCAAACACGTAGACCTCATTTTTGTGGTTATTTTTTGAATTTAAGCTTCTGAAAAAAAGTTATGAGCCAATTTGTACCCAAAAATAGCCCTTTTTGGCATGTACAATTTATGTTATTAAGGAAATTTTTTATTAGGCCTTTAATCAAATTAATATTATTTTTTTGTATTACCAAGTGTCTGGCAGTTACAAATATACTTTTATTTTTTCATGGTAACAACCAATGTTTTATAATAATCGTTCAAATACCTATCAAATTTTAGTTTTAATGAATTTTTAATATTTGTATTTAATTTAATTTAATTTTTGAAAATTTAATTTAATTTTTGAAAAACAACTTATTTTAATAAAAATCAATTATATTACAGTTT
Organism: Microlaimidae sp. YZB2_3; assembly: GCA_030248175.1. Taxonomy (NCBI): domain Eukaryota; kingdom Metazoa; phylum Nematoda; class Chromadorea; order Desmodorida; family Microlaimidae; species Microlaimidae sp. YZB2_3. Next base: position 4,414 of record JASAMX010003926.1, on the reverse strand, counting down.
TGTTTGATTTTTACATTTGTTTAGGCTTGGGAACAATAAATCGGTAAAAAACTAAGTTTAAATTAGCGTTTAAAACCAAAAAATTTTTGTTGTCCAGATTTTTGGGGTCCATGTGACTTTTGAATTTTCAATTTTTTTAGTTCTTCAGACTTCTAGCATCATAGATGAACACGGTCAAAAAGCTAGGGGTGGGGTGTTTACCCCAGGTAAGTGACATTTCAAAATCTAGGAACGGGTGTCCAAGGGAGGGTCGAAGCCCCCTAGCTTTCTAGGGGGGTACAACAAGTACAAACCGGGGTGGAAGATTCTGAAACTTAGAAGGGGGTCAGGTGGGGGTCAAATTTACGATACAAAATACTTTCAAACCATTAAAGGTTTAATAATAGTTTTTATAGGATAATAATACGTTTTATTGAATAAAAAGACGAATTTGAAAAAGGGTGAAATTTTTGTGTTTGTTTGGAGAATTTTTTGTTTTTGGAGGGGGAGGGGGGAGCGGGGAGGCTGTTCGGGGGGCGGGAAAGAGTAGGCACTGCACGGGAGGTCGTGGGGTCCGTGGGCGGGGGTGGGGGTTCCCCCCCCGTTGGCCCCCTTGGGGTTGTTTCGCCTCAAGGAAAAGAAAAAATCTTTGCGCTTCGCGCGGAGTGTTTATCCCCCCCCCCCTTATTAAATCCCCGCTACGTGGGCAGTTTAAATTTCCTCGCTTGCGGCGTTTTTGGCTTTTCTTGTTTTTTTGTTTGATTCCCTTCGTGTTGGCATCTGTTTAAATTACACAATACTATTATTCCTTTTTTTAAGTTTTAAAAAGCATGATATACAGGCATAAAAAAGGTGATAAAAACACAAATTTGTGTTAAAAAAATTCAGGCAGTATTTTTCCTCCGCTGGGCCTGATTTCCCCCACCCCCTGCTATTTTTAAACACAGAAAATTTAGTATAAAAAAAAAAAATAATGTAGATTTTTCTCGATACGGTGCGGCTTTGCTGTTTCTAGGAAATTAAAAAATTTGGAGTCGAGTGCTGGGAGGGTCAGATCCGCCGCGCTCGGCGTCGGCTGGTGCGCCCGGCGGCGCGGCGGCGGCGCTTCGCGCCGTTTACAACACTTTTTCTCCTCCCCCCCAGCCGCGCCCCTGAAATGAGAAGGTCACGCCCCCGGACATGATTATTAAAAAATTTAAAAAATAAAATTTGGGAGTTAGGGCCATACTTTTTTTCTTGTTTTAGCATTTATAGCTTGTTTTCGTTTTTTTTACGTTTTACTCATTTTGGCACGGGGGGGGGTTGGGTCCCCCCCCCCCCCTCAATTTGGGTCTCTGGCCCCCCCTATTTCCCCCCCCCCCCATCCGGGAGGCTGCCAACTAATGTTACCCCCCAAATTGTAAGAAAGGGGTTTAACCCCCCACTCAGAAGTGGTGGGGGGAGAAAAGGTTAACCCCCCATTTTTTGGAAAAATAAAGAAAAAAAATGTCTTTAAAATGACTTCTAACTGCCTCCAAACTTAAGTTTTGAGGTCAAAATGAATGTTTTAAGCAATAAAAAGCTCAAAAATGCAATAAAAAGGGCTTTTTGACCTAAAATTAGCGTTTTTTACTTATTTTTCCTTCACAATCGAAAAACGATATGGGTAAATTGCACTCCAGAAAAAAATGATTTGGGTATTTTGCGTTTCCTGGATTTTAACACCCCTAAATTGGGGTTTAGCTCCCCCACTCCGGACCAACTTGCCCATGTATGGGTAGGCCCCCCTGGATTTTTTTCTAGGGGGGGCCCTAAAATTTCAAGGCTAGGGGGTGGACCCCGCCCTACTCCCCCTGTTCATCTATGTCTAGCATTGTTAGAACATAGTTTTTAATTTAGTTTGTTTGTAGGTTTACAAAAATTTTTCCTTAACATCATAAATTGCCAGACCTGTGCACGGTCTGGAAATGCACCCCCCGCTTCATTGGAGGATTTGCCCCCTCTCGTTTTATTACCCCCCTCCGCCAAAAAATGAAAAAATACCCTAAAATTATGACGCCATTTTGACCTATAATGACGCCATCATAGTGAATTTTTTACAGTTTTTATCCTATTTCAAATGTTTTTTAAGCTATTTTACACCTATTTTTACCTTATTTTCGCTTTTTAGTCCTTTTTTTTCTTCTTTTGCTGCCCCCTGTACCCCCTTTTTGGAATTGGCCCCCCAATAAAACTCCGGGGGGGCAAAGCAGAGGTCTGAATTGCACATGCTGAAAAAGGCCATTTTTTGAGTATAAATTGGCTCATTACTTTTTACCGCTAGCTTAAATCTCAAAAATAACCACAAAATGAGGTCTACGTGTTCTATTTAGGCTATAAAAATGTTTTGCAACTTGTATTTACTTTTGGATGGGTCAAATCGAATTTTGGTACAAGTATGGAACTTCTACCACAAAGATTATAATTACGGAAAGGTTTAAAACCATTTGGAGGGCAGCCTCTTGGATTTGGGGGGGGGGTGGGGGTGGGGTTGCTGCACGACCCATATGCAATCCCCGAAATTTGAGAGGAGTTGTTCCCATAGGTGTTTTTGGTCGGGTCCGCTAGGGGGGGTCCACCCCCGGGTGGAAGGCCAAAATTTTTTAGGGGGGGGGGGGAGGTCCAGGGGGGTCCGGACCCCCCGGGCTTTTTAGGGGGGTCGACCCCGGGTGCGAGATTTCAAATTTATGGGGGGTCAGGGGGGTCCAATTTTTAGCAAAATTTTTTTAACTCAATAATTTAAGTGTTTTTAGGTCTAATATTGAATTTTATGTATTAAAACAGCCTATTTAGGCCTAAAAAGTGTATTTAAACACTGTTTTTAACTAAAAACCCGTGTTTTTGACAGTAAATAAAAAAAATATACTTCCAAATTGGTTGGGAGGGGGTGGGAGGGGGGTCAACCTCGCTAGGGGGGGGGTCAGGCCTGACCGCTCTCGAGCTTTGGGGGGGAGGGGGGAGGCCCCCTGAATTTTTTCTAGGGGGGGTCCAAAATTTTGGCTCTAGGGGGGTGCACCCCTCTGTCCCCCCCAAAAAAACACCTATGGTTGTTCCAAAAAAAATTTTTGGGCAAAAATTTTTCTAGAAAAATTCCGGAAACCTACTTATCTATGCATAGATTATGTATTGGAAACTGGAGGATATCAAGAAAAGTGAAATTAATAAATAATATAGAAAAACAAAGCTTAAATTTTGATCACTTTTTTATTAATTAAAACTCAAAACTAACCCAAAGCCAGTGGCGTGCCCAGGATTTCATTTCGGTGGGGGGCGGTCTGAGTGGAGGGTAAATACTAACCCTGAAGGGGTGTCTGGGGGGCGGCAGCCCCCAAAAATGAGGGGTCTGGCTGGGAGGCGAGAGTCCTCCAGGGGAGTCAAGGAGCAGAGTCTCTTGTCAGGGAGTCCAGGGGGCAGAATGCCCCCGGGGGAGAAAATTTTTATTTTAAGGCGCTAAAATACACTGGAAGAAATTTTAATTCCAGATGACTTATTAGAAAATTTAAGTTTTTTTATTTCTATACATTTAAAACATGCGTTTAAAACGTTTAAATTTAAAACATGTGTTTAAAAGCTTAATAATGTTTATAGTAGTTTTATTTAACATGTATGCCTTAATTATTGAACGGAATAATCGATTTTAAATCAAAAAAATAAGATAAACTGTCGAATGTAAACTACCTGCGAAGCGGGGAAAATTTGGTTTTTTGGCTATTAATATAGTTTTGGAAGGCATTAGAAAAGTTTCTGCATTGATATTAACAAAAAATTCAAAACCGAAAATTCAAAAAACGTAAGGGTTCCCCCTAATAAAAAAATCCGGCTTTGCAAGATTTTGGAGGGGGCGGCCGTCCTCCCCTGGGCACGCCACTGCCCAGAGCTTATTGTGATTTTATTTTTTAACCTCTGGTTCAATCTTTGTGGCAACGGCACAAAGCGCATTTTAATTTCTTTTTTATGATTTTTAATTTTGGTATAAAATTAATTTATTTGGTACTGAAAGAAAAGTACAAATTCATATAGAAATTTTGCAGCTTTATAATTTTTTATAATTTTGAGACAATATAATGAAAAACTTGTTAAGAATACAAAACTGAAACTTTTTTTCAACCTCTGAAAAAATGTGTTGCAATGCCGCGACAAGAGTTTCTATTTTATTTTTACAATTTTCAACCTCTGGCTCAGTCAGGCAAACTCGGTTTCACTCAACTTCTTAACTTTTTTTAAGGTTAAGCCAATGTGTTTCTAAGCCTAAGTGAAGCCTTAAAAACAACCTAAACTTTAACAAATAGCTGCACAAAGAAAGTTTAGGTTGTTTTTTGTTGCTTAGCTTAATTGAGTAAAAATTAATTTAATCAATATGACAATTTATTAAATACAAAAAACTATTTCTTTCAAGATTTGATTAGATTGTTTGTTT
>JASAMX010003923.1:0-16880 GCA_030248175.1 Microlaimidae sp. YZB2_3 | reverse complement strand
CTGCACATAATAAAAATTATTCATTAAAACAGCTTCGTTAAAATAAAATATTTGCCTCATCGGGGACTTATCCCCGTCCACCACCATCATTTGTTCGTCAGCGACAGAAGTTCCAGAAGTGTTGGGAGTGCACTGGACACTTAAGTCGTCCATACTTTTTGCCTCCATCAATTCGGCGGGATTTGAATTCAGCCGAGTTTCCTGCTTGGATTTGTTCGTTTGTGCTAAAAGGTTAAATAGGTGCATACGTAATTAAAATAACATAAATTAAAATGTTGAAAAACTAATTAAATAAATAAATAATTACTAGGTACGTATAATAAAATTATCGTTATATTAAAATCTGTGAGGTTAAAACTGATCAAATAAAATTCTATCTATTCTATATAATATCGAGAAGTATAATTCGATTAATACTGGTTTTTAGATTGAACAATCGCCAAACACCCTTGCAAATTCAGTTTATATCAGAACTAGCCTCAACAAATCTTTGTACTTCCGAAAGATTAACACAAGGGGAATAGTCCCACTTACACTGCTGAGACTGCTGCTGTTCCTGTTCTAGGACGGCGCAGGGCAGGCGGGGCGGCTGGGCCTGGGGCGAGAAGGCCGGGGAGGGCTGGCCGCTCTGCGTGGCCTGTTGGCCGGCTGCCAGTTCCATGGGCTCGCAGTATTCGTCCGTCAGACTGTTGACGGCCTGCATCGCGGGTGCCATCAGCGGATCCGCACTCGCAGAATCCGACGCTAAAGTAGAAACGAGTCTTAAAACAATAATGAAAAAATTAAACACAGTTTAATTTAAATTTAAAATCCATGGTTGATCCCCGTAAAATTTGTGGAAGCCCAGGTCTAGGATTGCTTCGAGTGCACAACACAAAAATTAAAAACTGAGCTTTGACTCGTATCAACAAATGATTTGAGTTTGACAAGATATGACCTAAACTTACACTGTGAAGAGTTTGCTTTTAAAAACTTTCACAAACACTATACTGAATCTTTTTTTATATCGATGGGGGCGGTTCTTTAACCGGTCTACAGACAATATCGAATTTAGGATCCTGTTTGGAAAAATTAACCAACTAAAATAGATTTCCCTTTGACCATTTTAAAAAAAGAGAATAAAAAGAATAACGGAACGTACTCAGGAGCGGATTGTAGTACAAAAAAAATTTTCGAGGGGAAGGGGGCAGAGCTTCTTCTTAATTTTTGAAAACGTTAAAAAAGTAGGGATAAACGTAGATAAAGCCATAGGTCACCGACCTTCGACGGCTCAGGGGGGGGTCCACACCCCGGGGGGTGGAGGTTGTTGAATTCGCGGGGGGGGGGTCCCACCCCGGGGTGTCTTTGATGAAAAAAAGCAGGGGGGGTGGTCACACCCCAGGTACCATTTTTTTTGACCAAAATTGACAATTTTTTGACGAAATTTGACCATTTTTTAAGCATTTTTTGGGAAATTCTAGTTCGGTGGTCAAAAATGGGCCTTAGGGGGGGGGTCAGGGGTTCAAGGGGTCGATGGGGGGGGGAGGGGTCAAAAAATGGGCCTTAGGGATAGGTTCAGAGGCCGTAGGGGGGGGTGACCCCCCCCTACACCCCCCCCCCCCTTCGGTGACCTATGGATAAAGCTGTATAATACACTACTTTGGCCTAATAACGTATTATCTAATGTTTTTAGCGGTAAAAACATGTTTTCTTAGTTAAAAATTACATTACCACACATTGGCAGAGCCTGGATTTCACAAAAAAAAAAGAATTTAGAGACCTTTCAGACCCCTGAGCTACACCCAAATTGTAAACCAAAGCACATAAGCAGCATCTCGACTCCGTGTTTTTTATTGTACCTACCCATAAGTGGGCAGAGAGGGGGTTGAGGGGGTTATACCCCCCAAAATCCCGATTATAGCCGACAACCCCCCCCTAAAATTTGGGGGTACCCCGGACACCCCTCTCCTAAGATTTGGGGGGTCCCAATACTAAAAACGCTAAAAATGGGGTATTCGAGGTATACCCTAAAAAAAATTTTGGGGACACCACCCCCCGAAATCCGGGAGGCTGCCTACTTATGTACCTACCTATATGAAACAAATCTGAGCGAATGCTATAGGCGGCTGGAAAATTTAGGAAGGGGGTAGGTACATAAATTAACCAATATGATTGTTTGTTTTGCTTTCTATGTAGTACTTATTACAAAAATTTTGTACCAACTTTGAAATAACATTAGCATTAGGCAAGATAAATAGCGAGATATATGTATGTATACTATAGAAAGTGACTATATTTTGGTTTTTGGGGGTCAATTGTGGTACTAGAATTATTTTATAGTTTGGCGCCGAGCGATTAGCGACGCACTAGAAAATTTTGAATTTTTAGTCTCTGAAAACCCCCAAATTTTACTATCTGGCGACCATTTCGAGGGGCGGGGCGGTCGCCCCCGCCCAACCACTATCCCTATTTTCCCCCTGTTCGACCGTTTCGCGGGGGGCGGCCGCCCCCCACTGGTTACGTCTCTGAAACTCACCCTGTTCCAACTCCGCTGAATTAGGTGGCGGTGCAGGGTTGTTCTCCTCCGCCTCTTGGACCAGGGGCGGGGGAACGAGGGGGTTGAGTACGCTCTCCACTACTGCCTGCGGAGTGTATAGCGGAAGCGGCCCTTGGCTCAGCGTAGGTAGCGTAGACCCGCTGTTCACGTACACGGCGGACTGTTGGCTGGTGGAGGTGACGGAGAGTTGGGCGGCGCCTCCGTGGGCCATTATACCCGGACCCGCCGACACAGGAACTCCGCTAGGCGTCGTCGTCGTCACACTAAAACAAACGATTGATGTTATAGTAGTAGAATATTAGCAACAAATTTATTATTCAGGAATTTAGTTTTTGAAAAATATTTTAAATAATTTACAGTTTGTTTCTACCCAAACGGGACTATTTCCAAAAAAAATATTGGTGGACATTTTGAATTTCATAAATATTTTGATGATGCAAGCAATAGACAGTGGGTTCCCCTCCCCTCTAAAATTGCTTATCCTCCCTCTCCCCTTTACCCAGAAAATGAGTTCATCAAAACAGTCCACAATTGGCCACGTGTAGGATGAAGATTCCAAACTTAGAAACTTTTTAAACTGCATCCCCCATGAGTTCGGGTTATTAGAGTGGGGACGGGAACCCTTTTTCAAACGTTCCAAATTTCCCTTTACTGCAATTCAGAAAGTTCTCTAAACAGCCCACTTACTCCGCTTTCCTATCATTCTCAAATTCTGTTACCTGGCGCACGTGTTAATGCCGACAACTACTCCGTCCGGCGGCTTAATAGGTACCATGGGTGTGCCGAAGGCGTTTCGGTGCTGGCGGAACTCCGCCACCCAGGCCTCCACTGCGTCCTGGAATGCTTTGGCCGGGTGGTAGAGAACGGCCGGGGCCGCCTTCCGCGTCACTTCGTCTGCCACCGGCTCCACACCCCCTGCCTCCAATGTGGCGTCGCTCTCTGAAACATCAAACAAACAGTATTATCGTCTTCGCTACAACTGAATGGGTCACAGTCAGTATACAGTACGCGTTCGACTGTGACTTTTTCTGAAAGTGAAAGTCTTAAAAATACCATAAGTCGCCGCAGTCACACTAATTTTGTAGCGATTACGACTTTAAAACCACAAAGATAAACCGTCGTTAATACGGCAAAATGAGCCACTGTCATTATAAAATACACGTGACTCTGTAGTTCATAGGTTCCTGTTTTAAACTTAAAACGAGTCACAGGCACAGATATTTTATACGAACTGTGGTTTATTTTGCCGTGGTAACGACGAAACAGTTTTCCCTTACCCACTTCCACATTGGCGTCGGCGTCGGATCGGGCCCAGCTGGCCAGGGTGTGGCAGGGAACGAAATTGGCCTCGCACTCGCAGTTCGGATTGGTCAAAACCCCTGCGATCAACTTCTTGATTTCCACAGGGCGACCGCAATAGGGACCTGCAATTAAAATGAATCATTAATTTTTTGTTTGGATGCGGCTGATATTTTGTTTTCTTCTTAAAAGTTATTAATTATAGGTGATCGAGTGCTTTTAAATATTAAACATAAAAATGGGCGGCCTTTCGGATTTTATTAAAAGGTGGAAGAGAACAAAAAAACACGCTAATTGAAAGCCTAAAAATATAAGACAGTATATCTCAAAACCCTTTTAGTAATTGGGGGACTCTCTAAATTTTAGAAGACATGTCCAGGATATTTTTAATTTAAACGGAAGGACGGAGAAGTAATATAACGTTAGCTTAATGTTTTTTGATGTACAAACTCACCTTCTTTATATCTCTTATAATAATGAAAAACCCTGGATTTTAAAACTTTTTAAAGTTTATATTAGTTCAAAGACGTCTAGAGATTTTCAAAATACTAGCTTCATTTTGTGTTCAAACAGTATTTAACAAAAATATTATTGTATAAATAACCAGAAGACAAATGAAATTGTTTCTAATGTACACTGTCAAGCCAAAATACACATTGTTCACTTCATAGGTGGGCAGCCTCTTGGATTTTTTGGGGGGGAATAAGGGGGGGTCAAATTTTAGGAGGGGTGTCCGGCAAGACCCAAATTTTGAGGGGGGGTGTACCCAATATTTCCGCGCTGCCTTAAAATAAGCTTAAAACGCGTAAAAAAAGGTAAAACAAGCTTATAAATGCTTTAAAACTGTGTAAAACTAAAATAAAACCTTATTGCAAGGTATAAATTTTATTTTTTAATTTTTTAATAATAATGTGTTTATATATTCTTATAAATAGATTAGAAATCATAGTTTTTTTAATAATTACGTAATAATAGAATAGTTATATTAGTGGAATGTTTTTTGATGTACAAACTCACCTCCTTTATATCTCTTATAATAATAAAAAAAACCTGGTTTTTAAAACTTTTTAAAGTTTATATTAGTTCAAAGACGTCTAGAGATTTTCAAAATACTTGCTTCACTTTGTGTTCAAACAGTATTTAACAAAAATTTTATTGTATAAGTAACCAGAAGATAAATGAAATTGTTTCTAATGTACACTGTCAAGCCAAAATACACATTGTTCACTTCATAGGTGGGCAGCCTCTTGGATTTTTGGGGGGGGTATAAGGGGGGGGGGTTTACCCAATATTTCCGCGCTGCCTTAAAATGGGCTTAAAACGCGTAAAAAAAGGTAAAACAAGCTTATAAATGCTTTTAAACTGTGTAAAACTAAAATAAGACCTTATTGCAAGGTATAAATTTAATTTTTTAATTTTATAATAATAATGTGTTTATATATTCTTATAATTAGATTAGAAATCATAGTTTTTTTAATAATTACGTAATAATAGAATAGTTATATTATTGTCTTGATTATAAAGTCAAGTAACACAAACTTTTTAATCCATACTCTTATATTTAATTAAAGATTATATAAATACATGGGCGTAGCTAGGAGGGGAGTCTAAAACCCTCTCTTAGGTCGGCAAAGGGAAAAATTTGGGGTTAGACCCATACATGGGCAAGTTGGTCCGGAGTGGGGGGGGGTTAAACCCCAAATTAGGGGGGGGGGGTTAAAATCCGAAAAACGCAAAATACCCATATCGTTTTTTTTCTGGAGTGCATTTTACCCATATCGTTTTTCGATTTTGAAGGAAAAATAGGTTAAAAACACTAATTTTAGGTCAAAAAGCCCTTTTTATTGCATTTTTGAGCTTTTTATTGCTTAAAACATTCATTTTGACCTCAAAACTTAAGTTTGGAGGCAGTTAGAAGTCATTTTAAAGACATTTTTTTCTTCATTTTTCCAAAATTGGGGGGGGGGGGGTTAACTTTTTCTCCCCCCCACTTCCCCTGAGTGGGGGGGGGGGTTAAACCCCCCTTCTCAGAATTCGGGGGGTTAACCCCCCGTGCCCATGTATGGTTAGACCCCCCATTTTGTAGTGGCGTGCCCAGAATTTCATTTTGGGGGGGCAGTCTGGGGGGCACTACTAACCCTGAAGGGGGTTTTGGGGGGCGAGAGCCCCCAGCGGGGTCAAGGGGCGGAGCCCCTTGTCAGGGGGGTCCGGGGGGCAGGATGCCCCCCGGGGGACGAAATTTTTACTTTAAGGCGCTAAAATACACTTGAAATTTTATTTGCAGATGATACTTATTACAAAATTTAAAGTTTTTTATACCTACACATTTAAAACATATGTTTAAAACGTTAATTAAAGGATAATATAGAGTTTACAGTAGTTTTATTGAACTGTACACCTTAACTACTGAACGGGATAATCGATTTGTAATCGAAAAACTAAGATAAATTGTCAATTAACAATTAACTCTCCGCGCGAAGCGCGGAAAATTTTTTTTAGCCCTTTTATAACGCTTAAAAATTTTTCTCCGGGAGGCGAATTTGATAGGGGGGTGTCCCCGACTACCCCAAATTTAGGGGGGGGGGGGGGTTCAGCAAAATCCGAAATTTTGGGGACGTATAACCCCCCCAACCCCCCCCCCCTGCTCACCTATGGTTCACTTACCTAAAAATATTCTTCTATTGTCGTAGTCGTTTGCATGAAGGTTGTCCCAAATCGTGAGTGGACGACGCAAAACGGCGCCAACCCGTTTCACGTGCTCCGCGCTGATCACTCGAGATATTACCCTCGGACCTAAGATATTTTAGTTTTTTTATTTTAATTTAATTCTTAAATTTAATCTTTTATAATTTTTAATCCTTAAATTAGGAAAAGCTGAAATTTTCAAGGGGAATATGGGGAGGGTGGGTGGCATGTGTGTGAGTTGGGTTGGTGGTGGAGCATTAATTTAACTGTCTTTGACGGTCGAGAAAGTCATCTCTGTCTTGGGGTATTTTTTCTTTATTATTGATTACATGGTTCAATACATAGGTTTTAGTTCAATACATGGATTTTTACCCCACCTACTCTACTATTAGAAAACACAAAAAAAACAATAGAAAAACTTCGAGATCTTAAGTGGTTTAACAATCAAAAACCTTAAAATACAAAAAATAAGAACCTATTTTAACTAAAATAAAGGTTTTTATCTAATTCAGTTTATTTTGGTGTGAATAAAAAATTGAAAGTACCTATTTTTATTTATTTTGGGAAAAAAACGTGGCAAACGTAGCCTTAAGTAATCTTAGTAAATACAAATTTAACTCTCCATCCAACCAGACAAACTTTTCAAAGTTAAGCGTAAAAGTGAAAGCAAAGGAATATTTGTCGTTACCTGTCCATAAAACTTCAATTTTCGGCAGAAGTTTTTTACCAATAAAGTTTAAGTAAACTGAATCTTCTAGAGAAGGTACAGCTCTCGACTCACAATACTCTAAAAAAATTAAAGTCTATAAACCTGATTTTAAAAAACGACAACAAACATGGTTATTTATTATTAATTTAAACACTGACGTACGTTTTGCACATGTTTAGCTTGTTTTGTTCTTTGCATATTGCCGTCTTGCATATTTTCAGGTGCTTACAAATCCCAACACTCTCACAGTCAGTTGCAGTCACTAATTTTTAGGACCAACCACAAGATATAAACCCTCTTTTAAAACTGTGAAACTGGCAAAAAACCATAACTCCTTAATCTTTACCCAACCTTTATGAATAAGTCTGATAACTAAGTTCTTATTCAAAAAATATTCTAACGATCACTCCATAGCCTCTAAGGCGAGAGTTGGAGCTGCAAAATCTCCAAACTAACTGTTTAATTCTAATTAATGGAGAAAGCGGGAGGAGTCACGTACGGCTAGAAAAGCACCGGTCAGACTTAGAACTACATAAGACTTACCAGTGGGGCAGAAGAAGAACTGGGGCTGGTCCAAGTGCTCGTATACTTCGTTGGTGACTGTGACCTGAGCGTGGGCGAAAGAGCTGAATTTGTCTTTGTCTGCGGCGCACATCGTCGGCTCGATGTCGTCGAAAAGGAGAGCGAACGAGTTGCAGCCCAGGCTCTTCACCTGAAATTATAAGAGCTAGTTAACACAGAAGTGATAAGTGACAGCCATAGGTGGGCAGCCTCTCGGATTTTTTTTTGGGGGGTATACTCGACCCCCTAAATTTGGGGGGTGTCCCGAAAATTTTTGGGGTATACCTCAAATACTCCATTTTTGGTGTTTTTAGTACTAAGACCCCCAATTTTAGAGGACTGTCCGGGGTACCCCCAAATTTTAGGGGAGGGGGTGTCGGCTATAATCGGGATTTTTTTGGGGGGTATAACCCCCTCTGCCCCACCTATGGTGACAGCGCGTTTCAAGCATACATGGGTAAGTTGGTCCAGAGTGCGAAGGGGGTTAAACCCCAAAATAGGGGGGTTAAAATCCGAGAAACGCAAAATACCCATATCGTTTTTTTTCTGGAGTGCATTTTACCCATATAGTTTTTGATTTTGAAGGAAAAATAGGTAAAAAACGCTAATTTTAGGTCAAAAAGCCTTTTTTATTGCATTTTTGAGCTTTTTATTGCTTAAAACATTCATTTTGACATCAAAACTTAAGTTTGGAGGCAGTTAGAAGTCATTTTAAAGACATTTTTTTTTCATTTTTCCAAAATTGGGGGGCGGTTAACCTTTTCTCCCCCCCCCACTTCTAAGTGGGGGGGGGTTAAATCCCCCTTCTCAGAATTTGGGGGGTTAACCCCCCCAACCCCCCCGTGCCCATGTATGGTTTCAAGTGCGTTTTACACCGTTATACTTTCAGTCACGGGTAAGTGCGGTGTGGTGTGAACACATAACTGTTAGTTGAAAGTCTGATCCTGATGGAAACTAGGCCTAAGAATTTGTTGTCGCTCTTGAAGTTAATCATTGGAACGATCAAAATCATTTTTTTTAATTGTATAAGCTTCCAAGAACAAGAGATATAACAAGAGATATATAACCCGGAAAAAAACTTTGGAAATGGCATATTACCATCCACGAAACCCTAGTTAAGTTTTATCGGTTTTTAAACTACTGAGAATTTTTTAATTATAGGAGGAAATGTCTTCGACACTTATTTTATGCGGGTGTCTCTGTTATTACTAAGCCAAAACCGAAACCTTTCTTTTTTGTGAACCTTTTTTGTCGAAACTTAAAACAAGTAAAATAAACAGTATATTATATTTTCTCAATCAATAAAATACGATTTCTAATAGAAAAACAAAACAGGACGTTATTGTATGCAGTGCATTTTTAATATTTTTTATAAAGTATTTTTCTTATTTAGCAAATAATACCACTCTTTTATGTTAAATGAACCACTGGCATCAAGTTTAAATAAAAGGTTATTAGTTCCGAAGCCTTGAAAAGTCTTTAAACAAAGTCCACAGTGGTACTAGTATCGGCTGAATAATAAAACACTAAAAGCCGGTACAAAAATATTCCTATTTTTTTTTCGATTTTACAATAAATCATTTTACCTGTGCGAGTTTCAGTTTTATAAGTGTGACCTCTTTGGGATTACTGTATACAATATCTATTCCAGGCGAAAGCGCGTACACAAACACCACTCCTTCTGCTGTGGCGGCTTCTATTAGTGTTTGCAAGTGCTCTATAACGATTTCAAATTATTTTTTGCAACTTATAACCACAGGTAAGCAGACCTGTGCACGGTCTGAAAATGCCCCCCCGCCCGTTTTATTGGGGGATTTGCCCCCCCCCCCCCGTTTTATTGCCTTCCCCCACCAAAAAATTAAATAAGTAACCTAAAAATATTACGCCATTTTTGACCTATAATGACGCCAACATCGCGAATTTTTTGCAGTTTTTAGCCTATTTTAATGCATTTTAAGCCATTTTAGACCTATTTTTACTTTATTTCCGCTTTTTTTGTCCCTTTTTTCCCTTTTCCCTTCTTTTTTTTCTCTTTTTTTTTCTTTCCCCCCTGCTTGCCCCCCCCCCCCCGTTTTATTGCCCCCCCCCCGTTTAAAAAAGTTGCCCCCCGTGTCCCCCCATTTTGGAATTGCCCCCCCCCCCGTTTTAACCCCGGGGGGGGGCAGTGCACAGGTCTGGGTAAGTGAGGAAGGGAGGGTTAGGTCTACTCTACCTCCTAGACCAAATTTAGCCTCTAAAATACCTTTTTTTTTCTCTTTTTGACACCCTAACCTCTAACCCTAACCCTCTGGTATTTTTAAATTGACCCCTTCGCCTTTTAGGTCTCAGTAATGTTTTTATTTTTGTGTAAAAAGCAGAGAAAATTTAAACAATTTTCACATCTAATATACTTTTATTCACTGGAAATATTAGTCCTAAAAAACGTTAAAATAAATAAATTAAAACAAGTTAGTTTTAAAACCAGACCCATCGTTTGCTTAGTTCCATTTGCTCATAGTAATCATTATCCCCTTCTTCCCCCCACCCACCCTATGCGCCGCGTATGCTTAGCTTAACTATGTTTTAATGTATTAGTATTTCATGTATAATAAAAAGTTATAATGAGATGGTAATTTATTTGAAACTTAATTTTTAAAACCAGAATAGTGAAATTAACTAAAAACAAGAGGACATATTTGAAGTAGGAGGAATTTTATGCAATAAATATGACAAAAAAATAAATAAAAATAGGACATAAGCTACAAACACACCTGCTTCTTCTGGAGTGTATAAATAGCGCCAGTTGGCGCGGTGTTTTAAATCATCTTTGGGTGCATAGACGTACGTGTTCATTCGAATTGAACTCATTAATTTGTATAGTTCTCTTCTCTGATCAGTGGTCCATGGACGCCCGTAAAACCCTAAAAAAAGGCTGGATTAAGCATAGGAGGGCAGCCTCCCGGATTTGGGAGTATACCCGACTTCCGAAATTTGGTGGGGTGTGTCCCAAAAAAAATTTTGGGGTATACCTCATATACCAATTTTAGGGGGGTGTCCGGGGTACCCCAAATTTAAAAGGGGGGTGTCGGCTATAAGGTGTTTTTGGTCAGGTCCGCTGGGGGGGGGGGTTCACCCCTCCACCCCCGATTGGAAGGCCAAAATTGTTTAGGAGGGTCCGGACACCGGACCCCCTGACTTTTTCGGTGGTCGTCTCCGGGTGCGACATTTCAAATTTAAGGGAGGGGGGGCAGGGGGGTCCGATTTTTTAAGAAAGTTTTTTATCCCGTGCTTGTAGACCATCAAGATTCAGAATTCCTTGCGTGAAAACAATAATGCCTTTCAAGAAACCCTCAACACCATAAATGTTTTTGGTCGGGTCCGCTAGGGGGGTCCTCGGTCCTCCCCCGGATGGAAAGCCAAAATTTTTTAGGGAGGGTCCGGAGTCCGGACCCCCCTGGTTTTTTAGGGGGGGTGCGAAATTTCAAATTTAGCGGGGTCACGAGGGTCCGATTTTTTAACAAAGTTTTTTTAAATCAACAATTTAAGTGTTTTTGGGACTAATATTGAATTTTATATACTAAAACAGCCTAGGCCTAAAAAGTGTATTTAAACAGTTTTTAACCAGGGACGTATCCAGAGTTTCGTTTTGGAGGGGGGGCGGATTGTAGTACAAAAAAAAATTTCGGCCCCCCGAAATTTGGGGGGGGCGGAGTCTTCCTTAATTTTTGAAAACGTTAAAAAAGCAGGAATAAACGTAGATAAAGCTGTATAATACACTGTTTTTGGTCTAATAACCTATTATCTGATGTTTTTAGTGGTAAAAACATGTTTTCTTAGTTAAAAATTACATAAGCACACATTGGCAGAGCCTGGATTTTACAAAAAAGGAATTTAGAGACCTTTCAGACCCCTTGCCTAAACCCACATTGTAAACCAAAGCACATGAGCAGCATCTCGGCTTCATGTTTTCTAGGGTACCTACCTACCTATATGAAAATAATCCGAGCCAATGCTATAGGCGGCTGGAAAATTTAGGTGGGGGGGAGGTACATAAATCAACCAATATGATTGTTTGTTTTGCTTTCTGTGTAGTACTTATTACTTATAAAAATTATTGTATTAACTTTGAAATAACATTAGCATCAGGCAACATAAATAGGCTATAGGCTATTAGAAACTGACCCAAAGGCCTAAAAAATTAGGCACTAATATGAGTCAACCCTAGGCTTTAAATAACGAGATGTATTTATACTATAGAAAGTGACCGCTGAGCGAAGCGGAAAAAATTATTGGTTTTTGGGGGTCCATTGGGGTACTAAAATTATTTTAAAGTTTGGCGCTGAGCGATTAGCGAGGCGCTAGAAAATTTTGAATTTTTAGCCTCTGAAAACCCCCAAATTTTACTATCTGGCGACCATTTGGGGGGGCGGCCGCCCCTCCCCCCGCCAACCACTATCCTTATTTTTTCTCCTGTCCGACCATTTCGGGGGGGGGGGGGGGCGCCCGCCCCCCCCCCCGCCCCCCTGGTTACGTCCCTGTTTTTAACCAAAAAACCGTGTTTTTTAACAGTAAAAAAATTATACTTCCAAATTGGTTGGGAGGGGGTGGGGTCAGCCTCGCTAGGGGGGGTCAGGCCGGACCGCTTTCGAGCTTTTGGGGAGGGGGGAAGGGAGGCCCTGGATTTTTTCTAGGGGAATCCAAAATTTTGGCTCTAGGGGGGTGGACCCCTCTTGCTTCTTGTCCCCCCTTCAAACACCTATGGACTATAATCAGGATTTCGGGTGGTATAACCCACGACCCCCCTGCCTATTAATGAAGTGAAGTGAATGAAGTGAATAAAGTGAAGTAATTTTTTTTTAATTTTTAAACATAAGACTTAACGGTCATAACAAAATTATAAGTCAGCTGTTTCATTGCAAAATGGATTTTTTATAGTTAAATTTTAGTAATCCTCTTATAAATTTGAGTATTATGAACCATAAACAATCATAACCATTATTTTTGTGTTTTTTTTATTAATTCTTATTTTTTCGTAGCCCAAACAAATACTTTTTACTCTTCTCTTTATGCGAAATGTTTTTTTTGGCTTTTACTACAGCCTTTGGCTTTTTGACTTCAACATTCACTTAATTGAAAAGTTAATCCAAAATAGGTTTGAGCCTCTTAGTCCTATTTTTTGCTATATATACAATACAATTATTTTAAATTTTTTGAGCAGACATGAAACAAAAAAGATAAACGGTCTGAAAATGTCCCCCTCCCCGTTTTATTGGAGGATTTGCCCCTTCCCGCTCAATAATGAAAAACTACCCTAAAATTATGGCGCCATTTTGACCTATTATGACGCCATCATCGCGAAATTTTTGCAGTTTTTAGCCTATTTTAATGCATTTTAAGCCTAATAGTATATAAAGCAAAAGCAAAAACGTCAACCTTGCGCATCCCACTTTATGCAAATTAATCATACATTTATTTTGCTGTTTATTCAAGTTATTGGTTTGCTAAAAAAATTTTTAACAGTAAAAATTGCGTATCCAGAATATTGGCATTTTTTCACCAGTATTCAACAACATCAAATCTGCGACTTATGTAACTTACATTATCTAAAACCGTTTTTTAATCACTTCTTAAAATTTAAATTGAGATCTTCAGGTCAAAATTGACCTAGAAATTTGTTTTTCACCACTTTTTAATTAAATAATTTTTAAACAGTTTTTGTAAAGCGTTTTTTGGGACCGTACTTACGCAAAATTAACAAATCTACAACAAATAATTAGCATTTTAAACTTAATTACAAATTATATTGAAATTTGGCGCCAAGATTAGTGGGCCGATGCCTAAAAAAATTTGGACGCACGCTTGGCGTCAACTGCCGCATTGGCACTGGCGAAAAAACAAAACCCTTTTTTTTTCTTATTCTTAATTAAAATTTCTACCAATAAATATAAAAATTACCTTCAACAACGCCACAAATAAACGGTTTATCTTTTTCCTCTTCATCTTGAGCTAATTTTTTATCATTAATATTTGATTGACTGGAGTCTTCGGCGTTTTTAATGGTTTGAGATCGGGTTGACACCATGGCTTTCTTTCTATAAATGTATAAATTCACTTTCTAATTTTTAAAAATTATTCCAATTTTTTTTAATTTTGAAAACTTACCGTTTTAGTGGATTTTGTTCTTTTTATATAATTATCGTTCAAAAAAAATTCCTAAAAATAAATTGCGGCGGTGCGGTGAATTTTTACGTAGTGTATTGTAAAAATAACGTTTTATTTAACTAGTAAAGTTCATTCTTTCACTAGCCGAACCAACACAATACCACCCGGTTCCCGGAAATTTCGTTTTTTACAATACTTCTTTCAACAGCTCGTCTTCTATAACTCGTCTTCAGAAAACTCGTCTTTTAAACATCTCGTCTTCGGAAAACTCGTCTTTTGGATGCGATTTTGTCAACGTACTTTTCAAAAGATAAGTTTCTTCTGTTTTTTGACTAAAACAATATATTAAAAACCTTTTTTTACCTAACCCTAAGTAAAAGCCAAAAGGCAAGCAAAATTTTTATCACGATAAACTTTTATTAAATGATTTATTCAAAAAAAGAAGATTCTAAGCCTAAGCAAAACCTGAAAATCAAGCAAAACTTTATCATGGTAAACTTGTATTTAATTATGCTTTTTGAACTGAAGAGTAAAAAACCTTATTTTTTCCCAAGCCTAAGCAAAACCCAAAAATCAAAGAAACTTTTATCATTGGGGTAGAAACTTGCATTTTTGAAAGTACGTTTACAAAATCGCATCCAAAAGACGAGTTTTCCGAAGACGAGTTGTAGAAGACGAGATGTTGAAAGACGAGATGTAGAAGACGAGATTTTCGGACACCCTACCATTCGCACACGAATAATTTAAAAATAGAAAAAAAACTGCTATATATTTTTGTGGAGCAAGAATTTTTGACAGTTCAACAACTCCTGTTTTGGTGATGTTTGGAAAATACAACACATTCTAAATACAAATTCAAAAGTAAAGTCAGCGGGTGATGGTGCAACGTAAAAAACTGTAAATGAAGTGCTGGATTCGTTGGATGCATTCAGGAAAAGTTTTAAAACTGACTTAAATAAGCGCTTTTTTTGGGCCTTTAAAATTATTTCAGATAGCTATGTTCGTTGATAATTTGTTAGAATTGTATGTAGTTTATGTTGGCGGCGATTAAGTCGCAGATTTGATGTTGTTGATGAAAAAAAAAGAAAAAAAAGAAAAAGAAAAAAAAGAATAATGAAATGATGAAGAAGTAGAATTAAATTATGCATAGACTATGCTTAGTAAAATAATAATTCCGTTATCTGATCATTAAAAAAATAAAAAAATAATAAAAAAATTAGAAAACAGATTCAAATCTTATATGGCAATTTGTTAACTAAAAATTTAATTATGGCCTCATAGTATGTAAGCACATTCTTAACTTTTAGCAAACACTATACTCTCTTAATTTTGTTTGCGAAAAGTCATGTACAAATAAATCAGTGATGTTTAATAAAAATTACTGTGTTGTTTGTAAACTTTTACGAAAAACACTATTGTTTATAAAGCCTCATTTTCTCATATATCTCAGTTGTCGATTTGGCCTCGTAGTTAGTATCTGAAACTTGCATGCATATAACTAAACTTGAATTCCCGCCGGAGACCATTTTTTTTAAATTTTTAAAAACAGTTTTTAAAATTTACCAACAAGTTTCTTGTCCCATTAGAAAGTCACGTTTTTGTAAAATATGCTAATGTTTTAGTGAAAAAAGTGCACACAAGGTTAAGAAATCATTGGTACACCACATATGTACTATGTACACCACATATGTACCCTCCTTTCTATGGTGTGATCAGCATTTGTAATAACTATAAAAGGCAAATAAAATCTAGCTGATCTCGATAATTGCAATATTGAATCGACTATTTAATAACAAAATTATTATAAATTTTTAACAAAAGCGATTTCATAATAAAGTTAAAAATCTGTATTTTAATAATTATTTATAAAAGTTCTCAATTTGGAACCTAAATGCAAATTTTTTAGGGGCTAAAGTTTGTTAATTTTTGTATATATTGTAAAAAATGAATTAAAAAAATTCTTTGTTCTTATTTGTTTAAAAAAACACGTCATAACCGCACAATTTTAATTGGTCCCTTTTATGTCTGCATACTAATTAATTTTCAACGTCAGCCAGTCGAGCCAGATATAATTCAAAAATAGTAATCCTATTTATAAAACTTTTGACACGGTTCACTTGGAACTAATCCGTTTCTAGCAAACAGGTACGCGTAACAAACGTTCACAGTCCCAAGTGGACCGGGTTCAAAAGTTTTATGAATAGCACTGAAGGATTAGTCCCGACGACAAGCAGTGATATCAGGCGACTTAAAAAATCCTTTAGACGAAGACCTCGGAATGGGTGAACACTGCGTGCAGTGAACACTCTAGCGGTAAAGGTTACCCCAACATCGTTATTAATGTTGGACGAAGAGTCTCAACCATGCGGGTTAAATTTTTTTGTTTTAGCGCCTGCCCTTTATATAATCTGAATAGGGAAGATAAGTTTTAGGTCATGTAACAACAACAACAACAACGACAAGCAGTGTGTGGAAAAATGGTGTACTTGTGGCCTCAAAAATGGTGTACTAGAGTCAAGGTCAAGAGGTGATTTGAAAACAAAAACCGAATATTTTACTATTGTGGTTTGCTTAAAAAACGTGACATTGTTCGACTCGTCTGCGTATATGCTTTCAATAATTTTAAAAGCCGGGTATCCTAAATGAAACTAGCCTTGAAAAATGCTCTAAGAATAGAGCAGGAAAAAGGGGCGATTTTTTCCCGGGCGTATGTTTAGACAGAAAAGATGTAGACTAGTCTGAGATGGACATTATGTGGACTATAGGAAATTTGCATTTGGTTTGGCCAGCTGCTCACTAAATAAAAATTTCTACGATATGATAATGATTTGTTTATACATTGATCTAATCACACAGCACTGTTGCATTTTTTTTAGTTTGATGAAATGTCAATTGAAAAAATCATACTCACAGCAATCTTTGACAAGCGCGAAATCGCCACTTTTTCAA